>CM062819.1:1276160544-1276335680 GCA_031772625.1 Pinus tabuliformis
TAAGGAAACTTTGAAAGCTCTCTTATTAAAATCCATTAGAGATGAGTGGATTGTTCTTCTCAATCTAATGGGTAAGGGAGACATTTCTCAGTTGTCATTAGGAGCAATTTGTGAGTTATTCATACACATTTCAAGAGACAAAGCAAGAAATAGGAAAAATCCAAGAGATCCTCTTTTATCAAGGATTAATAAATATGCAACTGGGACAGTAAGTAGAGTAGAATTAGGAAATTTGCTTGATAATTTTAAAACAGATATTTTAGGGAGTCTTAGTGAACAAATTGACACCCTTAAAATACAAAACAAGCAAAAAGTTGAAAATGTTGCATTGTCTATTTTTTGCACTAAGTGCAGAAAGAAACATGCCTTGAGAGAATGTCCTCTTGATTTAAAAAGTATAGAAACTTGTGTTATTTGTGCGGAAAATCCTGATACAAAAGAATTCCCCTCAATACCAGGTCTTAAAGTTGTCTATCAAGAAGTAGTACCAAATCAAGTAGATCCTCTATGTTTTATTGCTAAAATACCTTGGCAGAATCCACAGCCAAATACAACTCAAGGTTTTAATACTAAACCGTTTGCACAATATTCACAAAGTAATTAGACTGCCCCAATGCCTTGGCAATCTTGGCCACAACCTTGGTCATAAGGATGGCCAAATCCTTATGGAAAATTCCCTCAATATCCTTAATATCCTCAATTTCCACAATTTCAAAAACATGTCCTACTTTTCCTCCACAATATTATCCTTAGCATGTTCAACAAACTCAACCTCACAAATTGAATCCACAACTTTCATTACCATTTCCTCAAAGACCAAACCAATTGCTTGCCCAACTACTCCCAAATCCAAATAATAATAAAAATTCACAACCCATTTACAATATGGAAGGACAAAATTTTCAAACCTACATTATAACTCCACTAGATCTAAACAATGTTCAAATTGGATTTAGTATAATTTTGAAAATAAGTCCCCATCAGTTGTTATTCAAGAAAGTGAAAAAGAAAAGATCTCTAAAGAATAAAAGTCTCTTAATGAAAAAGAAAAAACTCAAAAACAAGTTACTCATGCAAATTCAAATAACTCAATTCCTATTACGGAACAACCTTCAGTATTGGTTTCAAAACTGCCTTTCCTTGAAAGATTAAAAATTGATGAAGGGGTAGAAAAACAAATTTATTGCCTGATTATGACATGTTAAATGAACTGAAAAATGTTTTCATAAAGATTCCTTTTCTTCAAGCCATTAAGGAAATACCAATTTTTGCAAAAACAATTAGGGACTTGAGCATAAAAAGACCTGGAAGAAAAAGAAAAGATATCAAAAGAATCCAACTAGTTGGAAAAATTGCAGATATCATGATGGATAGAACAACAATTCATAATTATCTTGATCCAGGAAGTCCCATTGGGAAAACATGCATCAATGGTGTGGAGATCCCAAATACATTGATTGATATAGGAGTAGCCATAAATATCATGAGTAAAAAAACTATGAATCAATTAAAACTTTCTAATCTTCAATATACACCTACACTATTACAATTGGCAGATAGATCTGTAATCAAACCTAATGGTGTATTACAAGACATATATGTATCCTTAGATTCTTGGGAATACCCTATTGATTTTATGACTTTAACACCCAAGAATAACTTAGGATTACATCCATTCATTCTAGGAAGACCATGGCTAGCTAGAACCGTTGATTTCATAAGTTGTAGATCTGGTGATATGTCCATTTCTTATGGGAGTACAACAAAGAAATTCACACTATATCCACCAGAAAAAACAACAGTAGAGGTTGAAAATGAAGAATGGATAGATGATGACTTTGATATAAGACCAATATTTGCTACTTCACAAATAGATGAAGAAGATAAAATTATAAATTTAATGTAAAATAATGAATCTTCATCATATTGTGAATCTAGTTAGAATTTTCAAAAGCAATGAAATATTGAATATTTATCATCCCGTCAACTATCCTTGCATTCTATGGAAAAATTTGGAAATTATACAATTGAAGTATTTCAAGAAAAACTTTTAATATCAACAATAATTTGGAAGAATTTCAAAAGAAATAATTAATCAAGATATTACAAGAACATTCATCTGCTTATGCATGGGAATATACTGACATGAAGGGAATTGATCCTAATAATTATAAACATCATATATACATTAAAGAAAATGCCAAACCAATTCAACAACCTCAAAGAAGAACAAATCCAAATCTAAGGGAGATTGTTAAGGAAGAACTACAAAAATTGTTGAACGTCAATTTCATTTATCCAATATCAGACAGTGAGTGGGTTTCACCCTTAGTAATTATTCCTAAAAAGAATGGAAAATGGAGAGTGTGTATTGACTATAGGAAATTGAATAAATCCACTTTAAAATATCACTTTCCACTCCCTTTCATAGATCAAGTTTTAGATACATTGGCAGGAAAGAAATTTTTTCATTTTTATATGGTTTTAGTGGGTATAATCAAATCCAAGTAGCCCCAAAAGACCAAGATAAAACTACCTTTACCTACCCATGGGGAACTTATCCTTACCGAGTATTTCCTTTTGGATTATGTAATGCTCCTGCAACATTCCAAAGAGTGGTATTACGATTTTTTTTCTGATCTAATTCATGATTGTGTGGAAGTGTATATGGACAATCTTACAGTTTATGGAAATTATTTTGAAGAACCTCTTAAAAAATTGGAAAAAGTTTGTAAAGAGGCAAATCTCTCATTAAGCCATGAAAAATGTTTTATGATGTTCACTAAGCGGATTGTTTTAGGACACCATATTTCAAGAAATGGAATTAGAATGGACACATATAAAGTAGAAGTTATTTCTAAATTATCAATTCCAACCTGTCCACGAGATGTTAGAAGTTTTCATGGTTTTACTAGTTATTATAGACGATTCATAGAAAACTTTACAAAAATTGCATCTCCACTTTTCAAACTACTCACAAAAGACTATGAATTCAATTGGAATTATGATTTCCAAAAGGCCTTCGAGTCATTAAAAGAGAAAATATCTGAAGCACCCATTCTTAGAGGAGAAAATTGGAAATTACCTTTTCACATTTCGATTGATGCTTCAGACACAGCTTTAGGAGTTGTACTAGGAAAAAAGGACTTAACTCCATATGCTATTGGAAATAATACTAAGAGGGGGGGTGAATTAGTATTTACAAGTCAATAATTTTTCATTTCCATAATCATATTTATATACACTAGTTTAGTGAAGAGAACTCACATGTGCACGCTGAGGCAACCAACGTATATCTAGTGAACTTATGATTCAGTTAATTCATCATGTGTTGATCTTTAATTAGTGCATCAGTACTTTATTAAACATTAAATAGTAACCATGTGCAGTAATAATAGAATAAACCATCACACATAAGCAACACACATGAACACCAAGATTTAAGGTGGAAACCCAATGTGGGTGAAAACCACCTGCTGCTATCATCTCTATCTTCTTTTAATAATAAGAAAATATGTTTACAATCTTGTATTGGTGTAGACTCATACCAGTACGCAGGCACCCACCTGCAGAAGGCTACAACCTTCTCTCATTCTCCAGCTTCTTCTAGAAGGGAGCTACAACCCCCTAGTTCTTGTACTAGCCGATATGTTTACTAGTACATAGGCTCTGACCTACAGAAGGCTACAACCTTCACTCGTTCTCCAGTTGCTACTAGAAGGGAGCTCCAACCCCCTGATCAAATCACCAACCACAATTGGAAGGAAGCTTTGACTTCCTCACTGAAGGATCCAACCCTTAGTATCCTCCAAGGACCACATTTCATTAATTTTCACACCGGATACTCCTGGTACATATTACTACAATGTGAAGGCCACATTTCATCAAATTTTCACACTGGACTTATTAGTAACATTGAAGCTCAATATCAATCACCATTTCAATACAACCATCAAATACGTCTACATCAACCAATCACTGAAACCCAATCATCAATCTCTGATATAACTGAAACAATCAATCACTAAAACCTCTTAACCTCTAACACAACTGAATCAAACAATCACTGAACCTCTGACACAACTAAATCACCCATTCATTCAAACATAATCAAATTCAACCAATCAACTAGACAGATCACTGTAACCAGTATACAGATCAGAACCCAGAGCACTGCATCAACAACCAGAACTAACTGTAACATCAAAAGGTATGTGTAAGAATGTGTACGCTCATTCAATGAAGCAAACCTGCGTGTATACACTACTTCTATTTGCCCAACCTGTTTATAGTTCTAAAGATACTGAATCATAAAACCTCTGAGCCACAAACTGTACTAATCAGTGAAATTCTGAAGATCTACTATCATATTATAGAGTTCTAAACATATAGCAACAAGGATCACCCTTCTTTCTCAATCAATCAATCAATCAGACTCAATTTCCTTATTCATTCAGTTCTACTTTCATATCTAAGAAGACATCATTGACAAACAGCAGTAAAACAACAACACTGATATGATAGATCAGTCATCCCTGAACATCAAGCTTTTCTTTTGCATATGCTACTTGGAAGAGTCGAACCAGCATGTATACACAACTTCATCAAAGCGAACCAGCGTATAGATCTACAAATACTTACTTATAACTTCGCTACAATTCCAGACTTCAGACATACCCAGATCATCACTTATAAAGGATAAAATGTGTGTTAGCAATCAGATCTAGCCTATCCATTATCAGATCTCATAATGATAAGTCATTATGATCTTGATCCATCATTAGATCTCATCCATCATCAAACACTCAGGTGCATACTTAGTTCAGATCAAGCAAAGCATCAGAAACCCATAACATGCATATTTTCTTTTGATCTAACACTTCATAAGATATTCATTACTTGTGCACTTATCCCTTTGATCTTCTCCTCCTTATATACTTAGATCCTTTGTCAATACCTCATACCAATACCTTGGACCAAATACCTAAGGTTAATACCTCGGACCAAATACCTTGGACCAAATACCTTAGACCAAAACCTTGGTTTTCCAACATGTACGTGTTTTTCCTCCTGTGGTAGTGCGTGTATATGTATACGCTCTTTTTGTTCTGTGTACCGGCGTGTATACACTGTTTTGACTAAGTGGACCTGCATATACTTCTTAAACTGCTTTACATCAACCTTTTTCTTTACCTTCTTTATTATGATCAATAGACCTTATTTCCATCTTCACCAATGCCCTATTACCTCTGAATAGACCTGTTATACTGTAATTTGCCATATTACTTCTAAAATGATTCCTTTGAAATGCCTTGCGTTTTGTCACATTTGTAAACACAACTGCCATGCATTCTGTCACATCTGATATCTCTCCTATAAATATATCTAGTTACATAGATTCATCTAGTTACCATATACAAGTAAGTTGTTCTGCTACAAGTGAGTTTCCATCAAGTACAACACATGCATCATAATGCCAACAATCTCCCCCTTTGGATTGGATGGCAACCATGTTGGTGTTGATTATTTCAAGCTGTATAAACTGTTAGAGATAACAAGCAACGCCAAAATACTCTCCCCCTTTGACATCAAGGGAAAAGGGCAGACCAAGATATTCTCCCCCTTTGATATCAAGGGCAAAGGGCCAACCAAAATGAAGACTTTCATATCTGAACAGCTGAATATAAACATTGATCAAGCTCCCCCTAGGCACATGCTGAATTCTCTTATTAAACTCCCCCTTTGTACATGTTGTGATGCACTAAACCGTCCATGCTCCCCCTGAACATATGCAGAGTCTGAAAAAATATTTTCCAAAAGAATAACATGACTCTATAACTCAACTATGTGAGTGTTGAAAATAGCAACAAGAAATGCTAAAAATAGAAGTGCTAAAAATAGCACTGCTGAAAATAGCAGTTTGGGTACCAGTGCTAGATTGAGCAACAGGGAATGAAAAATGGAAGTGCTAAAAATAGCATTCTATTTTTAGCAGTTCAAGATGGATTCCTATTTTAGTCAGTCCCTGGACTAAAAATAGGAAGTAAAATTCGAATTTGTTCTTACCAGCAGTTTGAATATTAATTAATTAATTCTCCATGAGTTAATTAGTTAAGGAAAATCAAACTTGAAGTCTATGTGAGGACATGCAACAGTTTATCTATTAATTGAGGAATTTATCCATCAGTTAAAGAGATAAGGATGAGTTCTAATTTGAGTTGTAATTAGTTGGCTCAGTTAATTGAGTCAAGTCCAGTTATATTTGATTTAAACAGTTTGTTTAAATTAATGTGAGTTCAGTTAGTTAATGCTTGCATGCATGTAACTACTATATTTCAGATAACTAAGTATTCACTCATGGATAACTCATGCATGTCAGTTTAGACAGAGACCCAGTTGAGATCAGAGAAGGGACAATGTACTATCAGTTGGATGAATATTTTTCCTATAAAGGAAGCTCATCCATGATGAGGATTTATCTCCTTCAGGACTGCGTAGTTGGATCAGAGGTTAGTGAGTGTGTGAAGAGGCCAATTCACACAAGTGGTTGCACTAGACCCCAATCAAAATTACGCAAATAAATAGGAGGCTTGGAGGGAAGACCAGAGGTTAGATAGAGGCCTTTGACTATCTATGAGCAGCAGAGGTATTGCAGAGAGAGCAGGATAGCTTTTGAGTTGATTCTTTTTGTAATACTAGCTATATTTCCACTTGTATGATAATACAGAGTTGGGGTTTTAGGCTGAGGCTTTCCCCAGGTAAATTCTTCTGTGCTATGTGACTGATTTCTTCTTATCAGTGATATGTGTTCTTATTGATGTTGCTCATGTTCGCGTAAGCTTCCGCTAAATTGGTTGTAGAAGTAGATCAAGTATTTTTCTTTAGTCTATTGCATTATCAGGTGATCTACAGTGGGAATTTCCACATGGTATCAAAGCAAGGTTTTGTAGAAAAAGTTCTACATGGTATCACAATAATGGTGATCAAAGGAGAGAATAGTATACTGAGAGGAGATTTCAAAGTTTTGAGTTTTGGGCCAAGAGTTTGCAGAACAGATCTGAAATTTTTTATACAAAATTTTCAGAAACAAATAGCATATTTTGATTCCTTGCAGAAAAATACCCAAAATCAAAAGAAGATCGGCTGAATCGGAGTTCGGATGAGGGAGATATCGCTGATTTAAAATCAGGTCTTTTTCTAGAAAATTTCATGACGGCGGGAAAGTGGAAATAGATTGATGTGCTAGCCAAGAACCTGTATGCACTTGAGGTACAAGATGCATGCAAAGCCTTGAGGAGCAAGGAAAATGTTAGATACTTGGTGGTTGAGAGGGAGAGTGTATTACCTCTCAACATGCAGTGCTAGAAGAAGTCTCAGACGATTGTGGAGGAGCCACGATTGGTGAAGAAGCTTCAGGAAGTTCTAGAGCAGCCACAACTGGGGAAGTTAAGAAGAGACATAGTGGAGGCATCCGCTCATGTAGAGACCTCCTATAGGGGAAAACTTCAAGCCAGGTGGGCAAAGATATCACATGCAGCCATACCTCCAGGTAGGAGTTGGGGCGATGTGGAGTGATCGTCCCAAGGAGGAGGGGAAGGATCCTTGAGGTACCCAACCTCTTTGATTCGACTTTGCTATAGGAGCCTCGATGAGAAGTAGCAAGACTGACTGAGTGGGTAGAGACAGATGTGGATGGAGTGGCAAAGAGAGTGACAGTGTAGGAGTCCCAGGACTGTGTAGAGCTAGTAGGCTGCAACAATGCGAGAGGCACAGGAGTGTTGCACCAGTGCAGGATGGCACAGAGAGGTGTGCAACAGTGTGAGATGCATGGAGTGTTGCAACAGCTCAGAGGTCAAAGAGGGAGCACTTGTCAGCAGTAGGTAGAGCTTCAGCATCAGAGTATGTTTCTAGCCCAATAGAGAGGTCAGTGGAGAGTTTTTTTTGTTCCGAGAGTTGTTGGAGCAACCACACTTGGTAGAAGTGTTGCATGCATAACATTCCAAAGGTACATGATCGGGTTCGAGTTGAATGCCTTTCTTGTTGAGAGGGAGTGTTGAAAATAGCAACAAGAAATGCTAAAAATAGCAGTTTGGGTACCAGTGCTGGATTGAGCAATAGGGAATGAAAAATGGAAGTGCTAAAAATAGCATTCTATTTTTAGCAGTTCAGGATGGATTTCTATTTTAGTCAGTCCCTGGACTAAAAATAGGAAGTAAAATTCGAATTTGGTCTTACTAACAGTTTGAATATTAATTAATTAATTCTCCATGAGTTAATTAGTTAAGGAAAATCAAACTTGAAGTCTATGTGAGGACATGCAATAGTTTATCTATTAATTGAGGAATTTATCCATCAGCTAAAGAGAAAAGGATGAGTTCTAATTTGAGTTGTAATTAGTTGGTTCAGTTAACTGAGTCAAGTCCAGTTATATTTGATTTAAACAGTTTGTTTAAATTAATGTGAGTTCAGTTAGTTAATGCTTGCATGCATGTAACTACTGTATTTCAGATAACTGAGTATTCACTCATGGATAACTCATGCATGTCAGTTCAGACAGAGACCCAGTTGAGATCAGAGAAGGGACATTGTACTATCAGTTGGATGAATATTTTTCTTATAAAGGAAGCTCTTCCATGATGAGGATTTATCTCCTTCAGGACTGCGTAGTTGGATCATAGGTTAGTGAGTGTGTGAAGAGGCCAATTCACACAAGTGGCTGCACTGGACCGCAACCAAAATTGCGCAAAGAAATAGGAGGCTTGGAGGGCAGACCAGAGGTTAGATAGAGGCCTTTGACTGTCTATGAGCAGCAGAGGTATTACAGAGAGAGTAGGATAGCTTTTGAGCCGATTCTTTTTGTAATACTGGCTACATTTCCACTTGTATGATAATATAGAGTTGGGGTTTTAGGCTGAGGCTTTCCCCAGATAAATTCTTCTATGTTATGTGTGATTGATTTCTTCTTATCAGTTATATGTGTTCTTATTGATGTTGCTCATGTTTGATTAAGCTTCCGCTAAATTGGTTGTAGAAGTATATCAAGTATTTTGCTTTAGTCTATTGCTTTATCAAGTGAACTACAGTGGGAATTTCTACATGGTATCAGAGCAAGGTTTTGTAGAAAAAGTTCTACATGGTATCAGAGCAAAGGTAATCAAAGGAGAGAACAGTATACTGAGAGGAGATTTCAAAGTTTTGAGTTTTGGGCCGAGAGTTTGCAGAGCATATCTGAAAATTTCTATACAAAATTTTCAGAAACAAATAGCATATTTAGATTCCTTATGGAAAAATACCCAAAATCAAAAAAAAAAAAAAAAACGGCTGAATCGGAGTTCAGATGAGGGAGATATCGCTGATTTAAAATCAACTCTTTTTTCAGAAAATTTCATGACAGTAGGAAAGTGGAAATAGATTGGTGTGCCAGCCAAGAACTTGTATGCATTTGAGGTACAAGATGCATGCAAAGCCTTGAGGAGCAAGGAAAATGTTAGATACTTGGTGGTTGAGAGGGAGAGTATATTACCTCTCAACATGCAGCGCCAGAAGAAGTCTCAGACGATTGTGGAGGAGCCACGATTGGTGAAGAAGCTTCAGGAAGTTGTGGAGAAGCCACAACTGGGGAAGCTGAGAGGAGACATAGTGGAGGCATCTACTCATGCAGAGATCTCCTGTAGGGGAAAACTTCGAGCCAGGTGGGCAGAGGGATCACATGCAGCCATACCAAAGATCTAAACAAGATCATGATAGTCATCAGCAACTATCATACACCATGTATGATCTACACCATAAGCATCTATCAACAACATCCAGACCAGCAACCTGTATATGTCCATCATTAGTTCCCAAGATATGACAATGTAATTATCATCAACCTGTGACAAAGTATGTTGCATATAGATATCAACTCATCCTCTTGATCTCATCAAGATCAACTTGCTCTATTTCCTTAGTAGAAAGAGCCTTATCATAACCTTCCATGAATCAACTAAGCATATGTCATATCTCCAAGCAGTAACACAAAATCATTCACATCATATCATATGTATGTGAAAACACCATAGTCATTATCTATGATTATAACATCATCAACAAGAACTACATGATCTTTCCACAAGAACCCTCAATATATCAACCATGTATCATCACTAGGAAACATCTCACATCTGATAAGCATCAACCACGATAATCAACATATGTGAGTATCAACCTATCATCATAAAGTAAGAAGTCATCATCATTATGTGACTAAGTAAGCCATGTATTTGAATATACATGTCTTCAAATAGCTATATCTTTATGAGACCTGCAATAACATCATTCTCTTGGCCAACCAAGGGTATTTGTCAATATGCAACTTAAGTAATCATCTATTTATCCAACATAATGTGTATCCATCAACTATGTATCTAGCAAACCATGAGCTCATGGTCATTTGTCAAGCTTTCTTGATACCATCAACAACAACAATCCTCAACCATGTGAGACCCAAGAACTATAGGAACCCTGCATCATAACTACACCATATGAACTTTATGCATCTTTGAAAGCATGATGAGACCAACATAAAAGAAATGAGTGGCTCATCATCAAATAATGAAGTTTTGTACTCAAGATTTGTACTTCTCCTTGTCCTTATGAAGATCACTATGTAAGAAACATATATGTACTATATGCATCATCAAAAAGTCATCCACAATCATCCATAAATCTGATCTGAATAACAACTATGTAACCCCAAGCAATATAAGTATCATCTAAGATTTCATCATGGGAAACTCATAATCGTAACATAGCATGATGTATCATTTAAACACTTTAGCCACATAAGCATCATCACCATTGATAAGAATCATTAGGTACCAAATACTTGTAAACATAATGCCAACAATGCATTATTAGAAGCATAACATATTCTCCCCCTGAACCTATGCCACCTGTTCACTGTCAGATCTGATCATTGCATATATCAGTAATAAATATCAAGGCATCATCATGAATCAGATATACATCAAGTCATCAACAACTTATGAGGATCAAAAGCACTTCTAAATAACATCCATATATTGTAGTCATCAATCATCAAGACAGAAAAGATAATTGATAATTGTCTGAACCATATCAAATCATTTTTCTGAGTCCGTCCCACTACTTCTTCATCAAACCAACATATATGCGACTGTGCAACTTCTAACTCACATATACACGCGACTTATCTTCATGATAACTACATATGAGAATTAGGACATTGAAATTCCATACTTTTAGTTCCTTCTCAATATGTTCTGTCTGTATACTGAGTTATGCCACATCTTTTTGTCTGTAATTCCTTCTTCTTCCATATCTTAGAGTGTGGTGATGTTGTTCCTTTTGGTATGTTGGCCGAAATTTGCTCCTGCATTCTTTTGCTATATGCCCAAACTTGTTACAAGCATAACATCTTATATGTTTCATATTCCTTCTAAAGTAGTCAATGGATTTGTGACCAAACATATTGCAAGAAAAACAATATCCCTTAAAGTACCTGGAAGCTAATGATCTTTCTATGTGACAGTTATTAGCTTGAACCATTCTACTTCTGCATCTTGCTGCAACATGTCCAAAATTATGACATACAAAACATTCAACATTATTCATCAGAGGAAAGAACTGATTATCACTTCCATAGTTAGGAGTAAATGATTTTCTTTGAAGTCTTTCTTTCCTTGGTTGTTGATGGGGTTGACCTCTTATCTCCTTGTTGAGAATTTCAGATTTTGCATTAGAGTTCCCTGCCTCATCTTGTGAACTAGATTCACCTTCAACAGTTTCATGAAAACCAAGACCAGATTTGATGATAGGAGACCTTTGACTACTAATAATATTATCCAAAATCTTAGTACTATCTTGAAATCGTAAAAGTTTATCCTTTTCTTCTAATTTACCTTTTAGGATATTTACCTCAACCTGATATTGCTCTTCCTTTTCAAGATAATGCTTCTTCATGATTTCTTCAGCTTTTCTTCCTTCTTCCACTTGTTGCCTTAATTTGAGAACTTCATTTTCTTGTTCTTCAAATGCTTGGAGTAGTTCTTCATTCTGCTTATTTTAATTTTTGAGATCTTCTTTTAGAGAAACGACCACAGCTTCAAGACCTTCACAGTAGCTAGTTCTTTCCATAAGTTCCTTGGTTGGTGTGTCTTTTTCATTCATTTCATTTCTCAATGATGTCACTTCATCCTGCAGCCTTTGGCATTGATCTTCCTTTTCCTTGTACTGCTTCCTTACTTTGTTTCCTTCCTCCAACTAAGATTTTAATCTAGTAACTTCTTATTTATAGGAACATTCCCTTTTATCAATTAGATATTTTTGATCTCTAATTGTGTTTGTGATATTTTTAAATTCTTCCTCTATTTGATTTCTCTATCTTTCACACATAAGAGCAAATTCAGTTGTTTCATTATCACTTTCATTATCTTCAAATGAACAAAGAAATGTATCACCAAAGAACAAAAAAATCGAACCTGATAGTTCTTTTGCTTGTTCATCTTCATTCTGAGGTGATTCTGAATCTTAAGAGTTTCTTCCACATAAAGGCCAATCGTCTCTCCCACTGTCACAGTTCCTTTGAGATATCTTCTTCTTTTGAGGTGATTTCTTCTTTAGCTTCTTTCCCATTGTTACTATGGATCTCCTTCAAGCGACCAAGCTTCTACCAAAGGATCTGCTCTGATACAAATTGTTGGAAATAATACTGAGGGGGGGGGTGAATAAGTATTTACAAATCAATAATTTTTCATTTCCATAAACAGATTTATATATGCTACTTCAGTGAAGGGAACTCACATGTGCATGCAACTATTCTTGAGGCCACCAACATATATCCAGTGAACTTATGATTTAGTTAATTCATCATGTGTTGATCTTTAATCAGTGCATCAGTACTTTATTAAACATTAAACAGTAACCATGTGCAGTAATAACAGAATAAACCATCACACATAAGAAACACACATGAACACCAAGATTTAAGGTGGAAACCCAATGTGGGTGAAAACCACCTGTTGTTGTCGTCTCTATCTTCTTTTAATAATAAGAAAATATGTTTACAATCTTGTACTACTACAGACTCATACCAGTACGTAGGCATCCACCTACAGAAGGTTACAACCTTCTCTCGTTCTCCAGCTTCTTCTAGAAGGGAGCTACAACCCCCTAGTTCTTGTACCAGCCAATATGTTTACTAGTACATAGGCTCTGACCTATAGAAGGCTAAAACCTTCACTTGTTCTCCAACTACTATTGGAAGGGAGCTCCAACCCCCTGATCAAATCACTAGCCACTACTGGCAGGAAACTTCGACTTCCTCACTGAAGGCTCCAACGCTTAGTATCCTCCAAGGACCACATTTCAGTAATTTTCACACTTGATAATCCTAGTACACATTAGTACAATATGAAGGCCATGTTTCATCAAATTTTCACACTGGACCCATTAGTAACATTGAAGCTCAAAATCAATCACCATTGAAATATAACCATCAAATACATCTGCATCAACCAATCACTGAAATCCAATCATCAATCTCTGATATAACTGAAACAATCAATCACTGAAACCTATGAACCTCTGACACAACTGAATCATCCATTCATTCAAAATTAATCAAATTCAACCAATCAACTAGACAGATCACTGTAACCAGTACATAGATCTGAACCCAGAACACTGCATCAACAACCAGAACTAATTGTAACATCAAAATGTATGTGTCAGAATGTGTACACTCCTTCAATGAAGCAAACCTGCGTGTATATGCTACTTCCGTTTGCCCAACCTGTGTACAGTTCTAAAGATACTGAATCATAAAACCTCTGAACCACAAACTATACCAATCAGTGACATTCTAAAGATCTACTATCATATTACAGAGTTCTAAATAGATAGCAACAAGGATCACCCTTATTTCTTAATCAATCAATCAATTAGACTCAATTTCCTTATTCATTCAATTCTACTTTCAGATCTAAGAAGACATCATTGACAAATAACAGTAAAACAACAACACTGATATGATAGATCAGTCATCCCTGAACATCAAGCTTTTCTTTTGTATATGCTACTTGGAAGAGCTGAACTAGCATGTATATGCAACTTCATCAAAGTGAACCAGTGTATAGATCTAAAAATACTTATTTATAACTTCGTTGCAATTCCAGACTTCAGACATACCCAGATCATCACTTATAAAGTATAAAATGTGTGTTAGCAATCAAATCTAGTCTATCCATTATCAGATCTCATAATGATAAGTCATTATGATCTCGATCCATCATTAGATCTCATCCATCATCAAACACTTAGGTGCATACTTAGTTCAGATCAAGAAAAGCATTAGAAACCTATAACATGCATATTTTCTTTTGATCTAATACTCATAAGATATTCATTACTTGTGCACTTATCCCTTTGATCTTCTCCTCCTTATATATTTAGATCCTTTGTCAATACCTTGGACCAAATACCTAGGGTCAATACCTCGAACCAAATACCTCGGACCAAAACCTTGGTTTACCAACATGTACACGCTTTTCCTCCTGTGGGAGTGTGTGTATACATATACGCTCTTTTTGTTCTGTGGACCAGTGTGTATACGTTGTTTTGACTAAGTGGACCTACGTATACTTCTTAAACTGCATTACATCAACCTTTTTCTTTACCTTTTGTATTCTGATCAGTAGACCTTAGTTCCATCTTCCTTTTCTTTTGTACCAATGCCCTGCTACCTCTAAATAGACCTGTTACACTGTAATTTGCCATATTACTTCTGAAATGATTCCTTTGAAAGGCCCTGCATTTTGTCACATTTGTAAACACAACTGCCATGCATTCTTTCACATCTGATATCTCTCCTATAGATTCATCTAGTTACATAGATTCATCTAGTTACCATATACAAGTGAGTTGTTCTGCTACAAGTGGGTTGCCATCAAGTACAACACATGCATAATAATGCCAACATATGCCATTTATTACACCAGTAAAAATTTGAATCCTGCAGAGTTAAATTATACTGTCACAGAGAAGGAGTTTTTAGTTGTTGTTCATGCCATCAATAAATTCAGACATTATATTACTGGCTATGAAACTTTTATACATACTGATCATTCTGCAATTAGATACTTAATGAATAAACCAATCACTAATGGCAAAATCACTACATGATTGTTGTTGTTGCAAGAGTTTAACATTACTATTTTGGATAGACCTGGAAAATAAAATACAGTTGCTGACTTTTTATCAAGGATTTAAAATGATAACAATGACATTCTTGTGGAAGATAATTTTTCCTGATGAATATCTTTTTGCAGTATCTACTAAATATCCATGGTTTGCATGTATTGCTAACTATTTGGCTACAGGAAAATTACCATCATACTTGTCTCCTCAAGAAAAAAGGAATGTAATTCAAATTAGTGCATCCTATTCATGGATAAATGAAGAATTGTATAAAACAGGGCGAGATGTGACCATCTGAAGGTGTGTTAGAGAAGATGAAGTACCAAAGATACTAAAAGCTTGTCATGATGATCCATGAGGAGGACACTTCTCTGACAAAAGAACTTCTTACAAAGTCCTTCTCTTAGGATACTATTGGCCTTCCCTTTTTAAGGATGCTAGGGAGTATGTTAAGAGATGTGATAATTTTCAAAGGATGGGGAAACATGTTCCTTCTGATGAGATTCCTCTACAACCTCAGGTACTTATTGAGCCTTTGAAAAATGGCCTTTGTATTTTGTTGGTCCAATAAATCCACCTTCGAGACGAAAAAAGGTACATTCTTGTTTGCACTGATTATGTTACAAAATGGGTAGAAGCTAAAGCACTTCTTTTTGCCACTGAAAATGTTGTTGTTTAATTTCTTTTCAAGGAAATCTTTACTTGTTTTGGTGTCCCAAGAGAAATTGTAATAGATCAAGGTACTCAATTCAAATTCCAAATTGGTACATAAGATAATGGAGGAATACAAAGTCAAACATCGGAAGTCTACTCCATATCATCCTCGAGAAAATGAACATGTGGAGTCCACCAACAAAGTCATTGAAGAAATTCTCAACAAAACTATGCATTTGCCTAGAAGAGATTGGGAAGAAAAGCTTCCAGAAGCTTTATGGGTATACCGTACCACATGGAGAAATACTACAGTGCATACTCCTTATGAGATTTTCTATGGAAAACAAGTCATGTTTCCTAATGAGTTTCAAGTCAAAACTTTCAAGACAGCAGTCCAATTGGGTCTTGATATTTCAGAGGCACAAAAACAAAGAATGGAGCAACTGAATGAACTTGATGAGATAAGACAAGATGCAATCCAAAGAACCAATCTAGTTCAACAACAGAGATCCAGATGGCATGACAAATATATCAAAGAGAGAAAGTTCCAGCCAGGAGATTGGGCATTACCGTTTGATTTGAAGTTCAAAGATTTCCAAGGAAAATTTCAAACTCATTGGCTTGGGCATTATGATATTGAAACAGTGTTTGATAATGGTGCAGTTAGGATCAGAACTATTGATGAAGAAAGGACCACTTTTCTTGTGAATGGCCATCGACTGAGAATCTATCATAATCCATTGGCCAAGGAATAATTTATCAATTATTTGCAAGATAATACTGATTTAAAGTTGGTGAAGAAGGATTTTCCTTCTTCTCCAACTTGATCTCCAAAAGTCTTTTTATTTCTGAGATAAAAATATAATAATATATATATATATAGAGAGAGAGAGAGAGAGGGAGAGAGAGATAATAAAATGTATAAAATTGAAAACCAACAATGCTTGGCATGTTTACACAAAAAATATGAGGTGAAAATCAATTTTTGACACCTCATATTTGTTCTAAACCCATTTTCTTTATATCCCACTCTTTTCATTTCAGGAATAAAATAGCTACAGAATTACTGATATTTTGCACCTCTAACATATTTCTGCAGCCAATTTGACAAGAAATTTTGATGAAATAATTGAAATAGATATTGAATCCCTCCACTGCAAAGAACCTAAAGACAAAATAAAGGAAAGAAACCAAAGGTTAGAAAGCAATAATTCAAAGGTATGCAACTCTTTAATTTGATAATAGGTATCAAAAACATTAAATGTATTGATGAGCCCCGGAAATGGGTAACTATATGGGCTCATTTTGCCTATTATTCTCATTTAATCCACCATTCTCCATAGTTTTATGCATGCTTTTGAATATATTTATGTTAATTGAGTGAATGGGAATAGTCACTTTACCACAAAGTCTAATACGTGCTTATTGCAGATTTTTGGACATTTTTGGATCAAGATCAGGGATTTATGAGCAGATTGGCAGCCAAATTCGAAGAAACAAGGCTGAGGATTTATAGGAAGGGTGTCTCCTACACTAAATGACCCCTTCCTCGAGTTCTCCACCATTAGCTCAGAGTTCAACAGCCCACCAAAGATGATTTCAAGGGGCAGCCAAGCAGGTCTAGTGAAGTGGCTGTTAACTGCAGTTTTGGGTAGCCAAGCTCCTAAAGTTAAGGAGGACTGTTGGGACTCCTCGTTTTCATAAATAGGAAGGCTTCAAGCCTTAGTAGTTTAGCCATTTGATAGTATATTTTCGCACTTTAGTGCAGCCCTGTAATCAACACATTTTCGAGCTTCTTCTTGTAGACAGTTTTTGTGATGTAACTATTTTTTTTTATCAATGAAGATGAATCTAGCTTTGAACCAGTTCTGAGTTTTCTTAGGAGGGTGTAGCTCTTGGGGTTGGGCCCAACCCAAGTGCCCGGTACCTCTTTTGTGTACTTTTATTTGTTTTTACTGCATTCATAGAATAATTTATGTTATATAGGTTAAATCTTACTTTGTTACTTAGGTTGTTTTTGATGATTAAGATAGTTGTTCATGTTTCAGGTTGATTTGATAGTTTGATAATAGAAAAGATCCACAAAAAGGCTACCAAGCAATCCTTGATCTCCTTTCTCCCTCCTTGGGACCATGAATTGAGACCAAGGCACACTTGCTGCCACAAAAACATTGTTTTTGCCTTCCAATGCAATTGCTAGTGTTAGATTTTGAGTTGGAAAAGTTGATATCAGTTGTGTTTTCATGCTTAGATCTGTTCTTGCTTAGTTTCCATAGCTTTCTTGCATGATTTCCTATCTATAAACTTATGTTCATCACATTTCTGGTTTTTAGGTCAGATTAGGTCAAAATAGATAAATCTCTATTTTTTTAGTCTTTGCTTGGATCAATTTTGGAAAGTAGTGTGCAGAACACCTGTAAGACACTCCAACCTATCCTTCCTCCATCATACAACCTGCTCCAATCCCTCGCTCAATATTTCTTCCCTCGTTCACCACACTTTCCCAACTTGTCCTAATTTCTACATTTTTGTGCAACATTGCTTTCTTCATCCTTGAACAAATCCAACCATCTTCATCACTCCTGAGCTTCATTTACCAGGTCCTAGATCCCTTAACATCCCTATCCACCCTTCATTTCCACTTTCCCACCATTTTTCCACCATCAACCCTCTAAAAACCACTTTCGGCCTGTTCCTGTAGAACTTCCTGTAGAATTTCTTGTAGATCCCCTGCAGCCTCCTGTAGAAGTTCATGCGAGCGATTTTTCGAGATCTGAGCATGGTGGAAATCTCCAGAAGGGTGCTAGGGACCCCTTAGGTCCTCTCCACACCTTCCCAACCTCCTACAAACACCCACTCCATTTCCTTTCGCCAATAAACCTCTGCACAGTAAAAAATAGTTAAAACACATGTATAATAATTTTGCATAAAATTACTCAAAAATACAAAAAGATGATTTTTCCATATTTTCCTTCAGAAGTAGCTTAAACACATGCATTTTACCTTTTCAATAGTCAATGGCATCCATTTCAGTAGCTTACATCTCTTTTCTTGCACAAGTAGGGTTAGTCAGTAAAACTAGGGTTTGCTAGGGTTTGTGTTTCCTTTCAGCTTTCATCTTCTTTCTGCAAGTATACTAGCCTCTTTTGAGTTAGCTTTCATCCATCACAATTAAAAGCTTCTTCTAAGAACTCATAGAAGTTGGCTTAAGCTCCTAGCGAACTTGTGCCAGCTGATCAAGTGACAGCCTGCAGTAAGAGCTAGTACTTGTGCATATAGCACCGTCACTTCCAAGTTTGTTATGAACTACCGGGTTGATAAAAGTAAAGTAGGGAGTCCCAAGAGTTGCAGCATCATTGCTGCAATACTGGAGCTCACCATATTTTTGGCGTCGTTGCCGGGGAAGCGTCAGAGTATTTTTTGATTACTGCTTTTCTTCTATTTTCTACTGCAACCTTCTGCTAAGTATTTTATTTCAGCAAGAGTAGAGTGGTTGTTTCATTTCAATTCTACAATTTCAATTCTGCAAAAGTAGAATAGACCATTTTCTACTTTCATTTCAATTCCGTAATTTCATTTCAGCAAGTGTAGATTAGTATTTCCTGCTTTCATTTCAATTCAGCAATTTCATTTCAGCAAGCGTAGATTAGTATTTCCTACTTTCATTTCAATTCTGCAATTTCATTTCAGCAACATAGATTAGTCCTTTCCTACTTTCATTTCAATTCTGCATTTTCATTTCAGCAAGATAGATTTCAGTTAGTTGCAATTCGCAATTCAATCTATTTCAGTTTTTGCAGGTACAAGCAGAAAAAAGAAACAAAAATCACCAATAAAAGAGACTTCCTTTTATGCCTCGTAGGAACAGAGACAATGCAGGAAAATTCCTACCCAACACCCCCACCACATCACTAAGTCACCCTTCTCTCTTCTTTGGTGGCAGTGATCCAGAAGAACCTATAGGTGAACCTCCAGAGATATATGAAGATCCTATAATAGAAGAAGAGCAAGAAACCATTCCTCCTGAGACCATGGCTGAAAACAGAAACGGTAGAGGAAATGGGGAGAGAGTAGAAGGTGCCTTTCCCATCCGAGAGACCAATGGAGACACAAAAATGAAAAACATAAGTCCCTCAGCCTTACCTCACTTCCATGGATTGACTACTGAAGACCCTGATACCTTCTTGTTTGAGTTTTTTGTCCTTTGTCGAACTTATGACTATGCAGAAGACGAGCAAAAGTTGAAACTCTTTCCTTTTACCCTCAAGGATGCAGCACTCCGCTGGTTCATGGAGCTACCTGGAAACAGTATCACAACTTGGGCTCAAATGCAGCAAGCCTTTAACAACAAATACTGGGACTACTGTAGGTCAAAGGATACAAAAGAAGAAATCTTTTGAATGACCATGGAAAGTGATGAATTTTTAGAAGACTATGAAGAGAGGTTTCAACTCAATTATAAAAGGGCCAGGTGCACACTTGACCCCAAATCTCTGGAATTGGTTCTGCTCAAAGAAGTCCCTGAATACCTTCTAGATACCCTCCATTTGCTAGCTGAGGGATACATCTACCAGCTACCTTATGATGACATGAAGACTGTGTTTTGAAACTATTCTAGGGTAGCCAGAAAGAGAGGTAGGGGAAGTCAACTCTTAGCCAATACCCCTTTATCTAGTTCATTCCTTAAAAACGAGTTTGTAAATCCAATGGAAGATTTCAAAAGCGAGATGAGATAGACCATTTCCATGCAAATGGATACCTTGTGAATCCAAAAGAAGCAAGAGGAAGTCGAGAGGGCTTTGGCCATATTTTGTCCCAGGTGCACCAGAAAGCATCCTAGGAACGAATGTCCATTGCACTCTATAGAAGTGTGTTTTGTCTGTGAAGAAGACCATCCTACAAATCAGTGCCCTTCCTTGCCTAAATTTAAAGCTATCTACCAAGGGGCTGAAGGAGCCATTGAACCACTCTACTTCATGAACCAAAGGAGGCCACATGGACCCAGACCTTACCAGCAGGGAATGCAAGGGACATGCCAGACATATTACAACCCCAATCAAGCCACTTCCATGCCTTATTGGGGTCCCCCTGCTCATCCTTCCTGGTCCACACCCCCTCCTTGGTCGTATCCTCCTCAATACCATACTCAACCAGCTGCTCACTCATTTCATTCTCACGCTCAGCCACAACCTCAGTGGAATGCACCTCATCAGGGGTGGAGGCCCCAATACAACTCTCCTCCTGCTCTTTTTCCTCCACCACCTGCTCAACCACAACCATTACTTCCTGCTCCTCCAATACAACCCCGGATACCTGCTCAACCGAACCCGAACCCCAATAATAGACAAGCCCAGCAGGTATATACTGGAGAAACAACACGCCCTACCTATGCTGTGGAGATTCAGGAGATCAACCTACAATCTGGGAAGGTCCTCCCCGATAGCCAACCTCCTCCTAAGGAGGATGAGGAAGATAAACAGGAAATTGAACCCAAAGCCATTCCACCCTTTCTTGAGAGACTAACTGGAACCACGCAACCAAACCCAAAAGAAACTGAACTTCTGGGAGAACTTAAAAAGTTGTGTGTGAAAATACCACTTCTCCAGGCCATAAAAGATGTACCAATATACAACAAGTTTATCAAAGAGAAGTGTTTTAGGCACCCAGGTAGGCGCAAGAGAGATGCCCCAACTATCAATGTCATAGGACAATTGTCTGACCTGATGTTGGGACAGGTAATCTGTCCAAAATATTAGAACACTGGGAGTCCTGTAGTCGATGTCCACATCAATGGCACCATAATCCCCCACACTTTGATTGATCTAGGGGCTTCCATTAACGTAATGACCAAGGACACTATGCTCAAACTCAACCTTCAGAGTTCCCTAAGAAAGACCTCAACAGTACTGCAGTTGGCAGACCGCTCCACTGTGACTCCTGAGGGGATTGTGGAAGATGTCATGGTCTCCATTGATTCCTAGGAGTACCCTGCTGACTTCTTGGTCCTTCAGCCAAAGGAAAAACTCACTGGGTATCCCCTCATCTTGGGAAGGCCTTGGTTAGCTACTGCAGATGCTTACATCAGTTGTCGAGCTGGGAGCATGACCATCAAGAATGGGCATATGTCCAAACAACTAGTCCTATATCCTCCTACCCAACCTCTGCTAGAACATGACTTACCTCTCTGGTTGGAGGAGGAAGATGAGGATGAAGTCTACTCTGCACCATTGTGCACAGTGGAAGCCACCAGGGGAGGTCCTCAAACCAAGGATGATCTTATTGAGAATTTGATTCAAAATCCACCCCCCAATGTGCTGCCATTAAAAGAGTTGGTGGAAGAAACCCAAGCCAGTGCTTTAGTTGATCTCTATGTGGCTGATCTGACCTCTCTTCGAGTTAATAATGTGGAATTTGGCCCTGAAAGAACCTTGAAGATCAACTCAACCCTATCCCCCTCTCAGGAGAAAGAGCTGTGTAGCTTATTGAACAGCCATTTGGATGCTTTTGCTTGGAGCTATAAGGAGATGAAAGGAGTCCACCCTTTAGTTTGTACCCATCACATTTACATTAAAGAGCATTGTAAACTAGTCAGACAGCCTCAAAGGAGGATGAATCCATCCCTTAAGAACATTGCCAAAGAAGAACTACAAAAGTTGTTGGATGCAGGATTCATCTACCCCATCTCTGACAGCGAGTTGGTAAGTGGAGAATCTATGTAGAATATCGAGAACTTAACAAAGCCACCAAGAAGGACCATTTCCCTTTGCCTTTCATAGATCAAGTGTTAGATGGCCTGGCAGGGAAGAAGTTCTTTTCCTTCCTAGATGGTTTTAGCGGGTATAATCAGATCCAAATCAGCCTGAAAGACCAAGATAAGACCACTTTCACTTGTCCATGGGGTACCTTTTCCTACCGGGTCCTTCCCTTTGGGTTATGTAATGCTCCTGCCACTTTCCAGAGAGCAGTACTGAGTATATTCGCTGAGTTAGTTCATGATTCAGTGGAAATCTATATGGATGAATTTACCCCTTATGGTTCTAACTTCCAAGAAGCTCTGACTAACCTGAGGAAGGTTTTAGCCAAGTGTATTGAAATGAACCTATCCCTCAGTCCTGAAAAATGTGAATTCCTAATGACTGAAGGGACCATGCTAGGTCATACAATTTCTCAACAAGGTTTACAGGTGGATCCCAACAAGATTACTATCATCCAAAGGGTCCAGCCTCCTCAAAAAGTAAGAGATGTTCGGAGCTTTCTAGGCTTGGCAGGATATTATAGAAGATTCATTAAAGATTTCAGTAAGCTAGCCTCTCCATTGTTTGGTCTTTTGGGAAAAGATGTTGAGTTCATATGGACTGACCACTGTCAAGAGGCTCTGGATGCTTCGAAAGGTAAGCTAATAACTGCCCCAATCTTTAGAGGTCCAAATTGGGCCCCACCTTTCCACATTCACACAAATGCCTCGAACAAAGCCATAGGAGCAGCCTTAGGACAAGTTGAAGAGAAGTTACCGTATGCCATATATTTTATCAGTAAAAACCTGTCCAAGGCAGAGTTAAACTATACTATAACCGAGAAAGAGCTCCTAGTTGTAGTCCATTCCCTAAACAAGTTCAGACACTACATCACTGGCTATCAAACATTCATGCATACTGATCATGTTGCAATTAGGTATTTGATGAATAAACCTGATGTAAACGCTTGTATCATTAGATGGTTACTTTTATTGTAGTAATTTGATTTGACCATTGTTGATAAGCCAGATAAGGAAAATGTTGTTGTTGATTTTCTGTCTAGATTAGATTTTCCTGTAGGTGAAGAAGGGATGGTGGATGATCAAATTCCAGATGAACACCTGTTTGCTATCTCAGTACTCTCTCCATGGTTTGTTGATATAGCAAATTATTTGGTTACAGCACAGTTTCCGCCATACCTGTCCTCAAAAGAGAAGAGCAAGATCGAAGGAAAAGTGCCCCATTCACTTGGATTAGGGGAAATCTTTTTAAACTTGGCCCAGATCAGATTTTGATGTGGTGTGTTGGGGAGGAGGAACTTTTTGACATCCTCCTAACCTCTCATGATGGGCCCTGTGGGGGCCACTTTGCAGCAAAGAGAACCACCTTCAAAATTCTATAGGCAGGGTACTATTGGCCCACTCTTCATCAAGATGTCAGGAGATACATCAGCCAATGTGACAGATGTCAAAGGATGAGGAAACCTACCCCAAAGGATGAGATGCCCTTGAAGCCTCAAGTGACTTTCGAGCCATTTGAGAAGTGGGGCATGGACTTTGTGGGTCCTATCAACCCTCCTTCAAACCAGAAGTCCTACATCATCGTGTGCACGGATTACCTAACAAAGTGGGTGGAAACAAAGACAATCAAAGTAGCAACAGAAGAAAAAGTAGTTGAGTTTTTGAGGGAAAATATCTTCTACAAGTTTGGCTACTCAAGAGAATTAGTCACAGATCAAGGAAGACAGTTTACCTCTAACCATTGAAGACTTGCACACTCATCACAAGATTAAGCACAGAACTTCCACCCCTTATCATCCACAAGCAAATGGACAGGTGGAAGTTACTAAAAGAGCTTTGGAAGGGATTTTGACTACGGTAGTGAGCAACCGCAGAAAAAATTGGGCAGATCGCCTGGTACAGGCCACCTGGGCCTATAAAACTACTTGGAAAACTACAACAGGTTTCACACCCTATGAGCTGGTCTACGGGAAGAAGGATTTGCTATCCATAGAATTGGAATATAACACATTGAGGTTGGCAACTCAGCTTGACCTAGATCTCAGCGATGCAAAACGGGAAAGATTACTTCAGCTGAATGGATTAGATGAACAGAGAATGCAAGCCCTTCTCCACTCAGAGGTAATCCAACTTCAAAGAAAGATATGGCATGACCGGCACCTCAAATAAAATCAATTTCATCCAGGAGATTGGGCACTACTATATGATTCAAGATACAAGGATTTCAAGGGCAAGCTGAGGACAAGATGGTTGGGACCATATACAGTGGAAACACGCAATGACAATGGTTCAGTCCTTATTCGTACCATTGATGAAGAAGCCATCCCCATGCTCCTCAATGGGCATAGATTGAAGATCTAAAGGAAGCCCCTTTCCAAGCAGGAGTTCATTGAGACTCTTGGCAAATCAGTATTAGTAGTGGAGCGGTCCCTGTATCCACTCCACCTACACCATGAGCAAAAAAAAAAAAACAGAAAAAACACATAATAAAGAAAAAGGAATAAAAGATTCTCGGGTGAAAACCTCTTGAAGGCACCCAGGGCAGAAAGTGAGGGTGAAAACCTCTTAGAGGCACCCCAGCTGTCTCAGACTAAAAAAAAAGAAAAAAAATTAAAAAAAATTAAAATAAATAAAATAAAAAATAAAAAATAAAACATAAAAAATAAAAAAGATAAAAAATAAACCTAATTTCTTTTGAATAAATTGCAAGTTGCGGGAAGGTCATTGCAGGTTTTAGGAGGATCGCACAAGACAAAGACAGAGGACATGACCAGGCTACATGCATCCCTCACAGTCCATTTCTCCATCACCGTTACCCTTTCCCAAGTTTTGGTCTCATTTAATCTGAAATTTCACATCCTACAGGAAACTCTATATCTTCTACAGGAGGATCCTGTAGAAACTACAGAAAAGCCAAAATTGATCTCAGAAGAGGACCCGAGGGTTGGAAATTGGTCTATGAGGCCTATGAGACTCCCTACCTCCATCCGTCGCCCTATGTTTCCTTTTCCATCTCTGTACACCTTCATTACACTTGTTTTTATGTCCCTGCACAGTCACACACAGAAATTTTGTTTCCTTCATGCTGCAAACAAAAAATTTAATGACAAATCAAAGCTGAGCCTTTTCACTCACCATACCTGATACCTTCCATCTGTGATTCCTTGTTAGCTGAGACCCTCATCAGCAGTTGTAGCCCTACTCAGATATTAGCTTGAATTTCAGAAGGAGAAGCAACTACAGGAAATCCTACAGGATTCCTGTAGCAGTTGATCCCTCTTAAACACATACTCCAGAGACAGGGACAACAAAGTAGGGCATATGAAACATGCAACGAGCTCTGTTTGAACGTGAAAACATCAGAAAAATCCTAAGGCTGGGCATGCAGAGCGCAAGCAGCAACAACAATGAAGAAATGGGTTCCAAAATCCGGAATATGCATAACACGGTCGCGACTGAGCAAGTAAGTGCCTAAACCTATTCCTCAATTACATGAATCATATTTCAAGGCTGCATGACTGGGAATGGTTTGGATTGAATGGAATCGGTGGCCAGTTAACTGGCCACCCTTCTTTAGTTACACATCCTCATGGAATTCAAACAAGCCCCGTCAAATTCAAAACTGCCGATCAGATACGCAGCCAGCACGTGTGGTATGTCCATTTAGGAAGAAACATTCGGGACTGGTAGTGGTGGCGACAGATAACGGGAGTAAAGGAGGTGATGGAGGTCAGACAGCATGCAGAAACATTATGACCATGACGTAGGACCAACGGTCCGGATGGGGATAACGTACCCATCCGGCCACCTCATCTCCTCACCACGAATCACGCCAGCAGTTAAAAGACAGCTCAGTTGAAACATTCACCACCCTTTGTTCATTTTGCATTCACGATGTTCTCGACTAGAGTATGCACCTACCACTTCCAGAGCAGCTAACCAGTCATCCTCCACTAGTTTTCTGCCTGTTTTTTTTTTAAATATCCCGCCTATCGGGCTCTACAGGAGCACAGTTTCATTCTACAGGAGCCGAGTGATTTCTACAGGAAAGGCAGAGAATAGCTTTTCAGAAAGAAAACCTGGGATTTTCATTGAAATTCAAGCTCAAAATGAGGTAGGCTTGGGAAAACTTCTCTGTGCATGATTTTTTTGAGTAAGGTGGTGAATTAAACACGGCATTAGATTGAAAAAAGAGAGTGAAAGTCTACCTGTGCATTGAAAAAAAGTGAAAGTCTGCCTGCATATTTCCCTGAGTCTACACAGTTTCTTTTTCTCTCTACATCCGAAATCTCCTCATCCTTTTTCAAATTCTCCTGTAAGAAAGATACATGCAGCAGTAGAGGCCAACTTGTGTGTGTGAAAAAAAATGAATTTGCATATCTATCTACTTGCTGAGAAAAGAACCTGTGTCCTTATCCTCTGTTCTGTAGAAAAAAAAATTCTTTTCAAAAACAAAAAGTCAAATTCAAGGTGACAATAGTTTAAAACAGGGGAATTATTGCCATTTGATGTTGTAAGGAATCACACGGGAAATTCCTTCTTGGGTTCAGAAAAAAACCGAATTCAGCTATCCTCTGTTTCAATGATTGACTGTTTTTTCCACTTGAGCATTTTCTTTTCTGGTTAAAACACAAAAAGAGCACTCAACACCATGCCAAGAGGATTCATGAGAACATAACCTTTAAACTCTAGCAAATTGTATGAGCACCCTGAGATGGTGGCCCTTTTCACCAGGGCAAACTGGATATCCTTCTTTGATAGAATTCAGGGTTATGATGAGGAGGTGACTGAAGAGTTTTTGATGTCCCTAAGACCACATTCCAAGACACATGCCACAGTTAGTTTTAGGGGTTTGACCTTAGAACTTACACCTGATTTCATCAGTAGAATTATCGGTCTCCCACAGGGGCTCCCTTGGAGCAAAGAGAAGAAATCATTGGGACAAGTTGCTAAGAAGGCATTTTTTCTACCTGAGGAGCATCCTGTAGAAGATAAAAACGGGGTTAGAAGGACAAGCTTGCCTCCTCTCTGGAGTGAAGTCAGTTACCAAATAATGAAGTATATCATATGTGAAGGGAGGTTCATCATCATTTATGGTTATCATTTTAGGTTGTTACATGAATTAAGGTATGGGATGGGCTTGCCTCCAGCTAGAAAACTAAGCATCCCATATTTCCTCCTTCAGTCTTTAATTGAATGTGATACAAAGCTAAATGCAGGGGTCCCAGATCAGTTGGCCCACCATGGGCTCATCAAACTGTTGGTGGAAGATGCCTTACACACCTATACTATCCCCATAGCTTGGGAAATCTTCATAAATATGTCCAGGGATGATAACATCAGAACTTTTACTGAGAACATTAGCCCATCCAACAGTGATCGGGAGAAGAAAACTAAAGAAATTGAGTAGAAAAATGATGAGGGAGCACAAGACATTCAAGCATAGGGAAAAATAGATGAAAAACAGGGAGAAAAAGAGGAATTTGACAAGGCTGCTGAGCCTAAGGCAGAAAAGGAGACAACATCAAAAATAGAGAAGGGAAAAAGGACAAAGATTGGAAAGAAAAAGGCCAAGAAAGCCCAAAAGAAGACTGCCATAGCCAAGGCAGGGACCCAACAAGCGAAAGAAAAGACACACCCTGAGATATCAGTGACACAAGCAGAAACAATGGGCATAGATATTTCTACAGGAAGTGAAGGAAAATAACAACAGAAAGAAACATCCCCTGAAGCCCTCCACTACTGCTAGGGTTGTTAGAAGGGGTCAAGGAAGAAGAGAAACAAAGACAATGGGAGGAAGTGGACAAAAAGGCAGGTTTTCATGATAGAGAAGAGGACATCACCTCAGAGCCCTGGGATGTCAAAGAGGCAGTCAAAGCAATCAAAGATGATGAATTAGATTAGTTGCTCAGAGGATGAGCAACACATTCAACAAGGGGGTGATGATGAGCCCCGAAAATGGGTAACTATATGGGCTCATTTTGCCTATTATTCTCATTTAATTCACCATTCTCCATAGTTTTATGCATGCTTTTGAATATATTTATGTTAATTGAGTGAATGGGTATAGTCACTTTACCACAAAGTCTAATACGTGCTTATTGCAAATTTTTTGACATTTTTGGATCAAGATCAGGCATTTATGAGCAGATTGGCAGCTAAATTCGAAGAAACAAGGCTGAGGATTTATAGGAGGGGTGTCTCCTGCACTAAATGACCCCTTCCTCGAGTTCTCCACCATCAACTTAGAGTTCAATAGCCCACCAAAGATGATTTCAAGGGGCAGCCAAGCAAGTCTAGTGAAGTGGCTATTAACTGCAATTTTGGGCAGCCAAGCTCCTAAAGTTAAGGAGGACTGTTGGGAGTCCTCGTTTGCATAAATAGGAAGGCTTCAAGCCTTAGTAGTTTAGCCATTTGATAGTCTATTTTTGCACTTTAGTGCAGCCCTGTAATCAACACATTTTCGAGCTTCTTCTTGCAGACAGTTTTTGTGATGTAACTATTATTTTTTTATCAATGAAGATGAATCCAGCTTTGAACCAGCTCTGAGCTTTCTTAGGAGGCTGTAGCTCTTGGGGTTGGGCCCAACCCAAGTGCCCAGTACCTCCTTTGTGTACTTTTATGTGTTTTTACTACATTCATAGAATAATTTTTGTTATATAGGTTAAATCTTACTTTGTTACTTAGGTTGTTTTTTATGATTAACATAGTTGTTCATGCTTCAGGTTGATTTGATAGTTTTATAATATAAAAGATCCACAAAAAGGCTACCAATCAGTCCTTGATCTCCTTTCTCCCTCCTTGGGACTATGAATTGAGACCAAGGCACACTTGCTGCCACAAAAACATTGTTTTTGCCTTCCAATGCAATTCCTAATGTTAGATTTTGAGTTGGAAAAATTGATATCAGTTGTGTTTTCATGCTTAGATCTATTCTTGCTTAGTTTCCATAGCTTTCTTGCATGATTTCCTGTCTATAAACTTATGTTCATCACGTTTCTGGTTTTTAGGTTAGATTAGGTCAAAATAGATAAATCTTTGTTTTTTTTTAAGCTTTGCTTGGATCAGTTTTGGAAAGTAGTGTGTAGAACACCTGTAAGACACTCCAACCTATCCTTCCTCCATCATACAACCTACTCCAGTCCCTCGCTCAAGATTTATTTCCCTCATTCGCCACACTTTCCCAACTTGCCCTAATTTCTACATTTTTGTGCAACATTGCTTTCTTCATCCTTGAACAAATCCAACCATCTTCATCACTCCTGAGCTTCATTTACCAGGTCCTAGATCCCTTAACATCCCTATCCACCCTTCATTTCCACTTTCCCACCATTTTTCCACCATCAACCCTCTAAAAACCACTTTCGGCCTATTCCTATAGAACTTCCTGTAGAATTTCCTGTAGATCCCCTGCAGCCTCCTGTAGAAGTTCACGCAAGCGATTTTTCAAGATATGAGCGTAATGGAAATCTCCAAAAGGGTGCTAGGGACCCCTTAGGTCCTCTCCACACCTTCCAAACCTTCTGCAGACACCCACTCCATTTCATTTCGCCAATAAACCTCTGCACAGTCAAAAATAGTTAAAACACATGTATAATAATTCTGCATAAAATTTCTCAAAAATACAAAAAGATAATTTTTCCATATTTTCCTTTAGAAGTAGCTCAAACACATGCATTTTACCTTTTCAATAGTCAGTAGCATCCATTTCCGTAGCTTACATCTCTTTTCTTGCACAAGTAGGGTTAGTCGGTAAAACTAGGGCTTGCCAGGGTTTGCGTTTCCTTTCAACTTTTATCTTCTTTCTGCAAGTAGATTAGCCTCTTTTGAGTTAGCTTTCATCCATCACAGTTAAAAGCTTCTTCTAAGAACTCATAGAAGTTGGCTTAAGCTCCTAGCAAACTTGTGCCAGTTGATCAAGTGACAGCATGCAGTAAGAGCTAGTACTTGTGCATATAGCACCGTCACTTCCAAGTTTGTTATGAACTACCGGGTTGATAAAAGTAAAGTAGGGAGTCCCGGGAGTTGCAGCATCATTGCTGCAATACTGGAGCTCACCATGTATGAATAATATAGACATTGTACTACCAAAATTCAAAATCATTATTACTAAGAGTTGATAGTATCATGTCAAATCGGATATAATCTGCCATTCGCTCCTCATCATTATACTTGCGCTCCAACCCACATATTGATTTTATTGATCCGATCACCCAAGTCATGGTCATTCATGCTTTCAACGGTTAGATTTGATCACACTTATTTATACCCTTACCACTTACACTCCCATCATTCACACTCTCATCCTAATCGCTCTGAAACCCTCATATCCTATCAAAGAAAACAGTATTGAGACAAAGCTTCTCATCCATGGGGGTTATAGTCAAAACAGAACTAGCAGGGAGAAAAATTTTAGAAGGATATCCACAGACAAGAGAATTATTGCAGAAAGTGCATTGGCTGGAGTTTGTGGATAAATTCAATGGTTTCCACAAAGAAGTAACCAAACCTTTCTCCGAAGATTTTGATTGGTTGGAAGTAAAGATATGGGACATAAAATTTACAGTAACAGAGTCCTTTGTTGCCTGAGCTACTGGATTGCCTTGAATTGGAGAAAAATGGTTTAAAAATAGAGGTATTGAGAAGGAGGACTTGAAGGTTTTTCTTAAGAACCCTAGCATGGAGACAATCATTTTCAAGAAGGGCATTCTGAGCACAGCATTGAAAAGTAAGTGCAGAAATTTACTTTTGATAATTCAAAAATTTGTTACTTGCGAAGGGAGGTTTAAGTGCATGTTTTTCTATCATATTACACTGATGATGAATTTTATTGAGGATAATGAAATAAATATTCTGTATTTCTTACCTAATATTCAAAGGAAGATGTCATGGAATTTTCAAAGGAAAATTCAGTTTATAGAGAATACCATGTATCACCATGGTCTTGTTAAAATCCTTGTTGAATTTCATCTTAAAAATATGGGTGATAATTGGGAATTATTTTTAGTGAGAAATCATTTTAAGGAAGATACTCAAGAACAGATGAGTAGTAGCAAAGCCAAGAGAGGGAGAAAAAGAAAAATTGAAGAACCAATGGAACAATAACAACAACAACCATAGGATCTGTCAGAGGATGATATTCCTCTTGCATAAATTTTAGAGAATATAAACAAGAAAAATGTTAGAAGAGAGAAAGCTAGCAAGGAAATGGAGGACATACCCAAAACAAAAAAGCCTAAGATAGAAAGGAATAAAGAAAAAATTCAAATGCCTCCTGTGACAAATTTAAGAAGAAGTACTAGACTCAATCCAGCAACAAAAGAACTGCCTTCAAAAATTATGGAGCATATCGACTTAAAAGCAGAGGAAGATTCAATGGTTTCTCCACCAAATTTCATCTCACTTCCTTAGAACCCAGACCGAAGAACACCTGAAATTGATCCTGTACAGCAAGAGATTTATGATTATATTGATTCCCTAAAGAAAAGGAGATGTGGAAAGAACATCATCTTTAAATCAAGAAGTCTAGTTTAGTAAACCGCAAGAGCCTCCAATGATAAATATTTTAAAATAAGAAATTTTTGAGATGGAGACACGAAATAGGTACATTCAAAAGGAGAATCAAACACTAAAGGCGCAGAGTGAAATCAAAATAGCTACGACTAACAATCTTCTTTTACACCTAAATCTGTGGTATAAGAAAAATAAGAAGCTAAAGTAGAAAAACATAGCTCTACAAAGACAAGTCATAAACCTGAAGCACAAGATTCTCATGAAAAAGCCAAGGATGGTAGTGGTCAAAAAGAAAGGGAAAAATATGAAGTTGGATGTACTTGCAGAGGTCTCAAAAGAAATGCAGTAATTAAACAAGAGACATCAGTTTTGTGTTTTTCATGAGGACATGCAAAACCTTCAACATGGGGGAATGTAGAGTCTCATGACTATTTTGTTTTTGACACTCTTTTCATCCATTTTTCCTCTTTTCATTATCGCTATCAACTCAAATAAGTAGTAAACTTTAGATTTTGACATGGTAAGGTACTCATATGTCTTATTTTTCATATTTTAAATGTGCCTCATTACTAAGTTAAAATATTGCAATAAGCTACAGAATTAATATGATTCTGCAGCTATCTCCATGGCTTGTCAGATTCTAGTACGCCAACCAAGCAAAGAAGCACATGGGTAGATGGGGATTTATCTCCTCATGGATCTCCTCCTATTTTCCCGTGCCAAATCATCAAGGAAATTTCCCAGTGGTGCGGTCAAAGAAGTGGGTCAATACGTGGATAATCGGAGCAACGATAGTTCGGATAAATCGTGACTCTCTGATTTGCTTTCCAAATAGAAAATCATAGAGAAATTTTATTACTTTGTTATAGATTAGAATTCAAAATATGATTGTTTTAAGTTTTATAAGGCATAAAAGTCTCAATCTGTTGAGCACGAATTCTAAATATATAACTATGTAAACAAAAAACAGAGAGGTGTGTATGTAATCCTTGAATGATTGTTTGAAGTTTTATAACTTTGTTCTCTTTAATTGAAGAAGTATTCTCGTCAAACTCATGCACATTAAGTTTTTGAATTAAATATTTAAAACTTTTGTTTTGTGGAGGGCCCCTGCAGATATTTTAGGTTCAATGTTTTACGTTTAGCTCAGTCATTTCGTTTTTATTATTTCCATAATTTCATTATCATAGCTTCAATTTCTTTGTAGTCATTTGTTTACAGTCTTTCTTTTGTTGTCTACCAATTTCAATCATTTATATGCTTTCTAAAATAGAATCATATATATACTCTTCTTCTTTTCATAGAAATTATATATGTTAAATTGCATTCCTTCTGTTTTTGCTTTATTATTTCAAAGTTGAATTGTTAATTGCAGTATAGAGATCTTAACATAGGATGCTTTATAAATTCATTCTAGAATAGAAGTGTTTCTATTTCTAATTGTATTTATAGAACATAATTGGTTTATTCACATATTTTAGAATAACTTTCTTTTTAGTTTCTTTTCAAAAGTACAATTTATCTTAAAGAATTTTTTCGTAGAATTTACAAAGTGGTTTTGCTTTTCCATTATCTTGCATAGTAGTTCTTTAGAAACTAACAATAATCACTTACATAGGATCATGATAGCTTATTTTTAATTTTCTTTTCAAAGTTGATTGTAGGAATTTAATTGTAAATCGTCAATTTCATTAGGAATATAAGAATAAAGAAAATCCTTAAAACAAACACAATCATCATTTTAATAAACTCAAGAAGGCTTCTAGCATATATAGTGCACTTGCATTTCACAAGTTTACCAACTCCAGTCGATAATTTATGTAAGAAATTTAACATTGAATTGACTAAACAAGGATAGTAATTTGCAAATTTAGTAATGGAATTACCAGAAAAGTATGAAGCATTATCAAACATGAGAGCACTATGAAGGCCAAACCTAGCAATTATGTGTTGATTGATAAAATCAATAAAAATTTCATAATTGGCCAGCTTGAAGGGTATTGTTTCCACCCACTTGGTGAAATAATTTGTAGCAGTTAAAATATATTTGTGTTGTTTAGAAGAATGTGGAACAATATCACCTATGATATCTAGCCCCCATTGTTCAAAAGGTTGTTCAATATTGACTGGATGTAAAGGCAAGGTTGGCTTCTTCTCTTTTCCTTAAGTTGTTTGGCAGATTTTGCATTTTCTTACATAAGCATGTGTATCTTGAACAAAGTCAGCTAATAGTAACCAGCATGAAATATTTTGTGAACAGCGGTATCTCCACTATAGTGTCCACCAGTTGGTCCATCACGTAATATCTTCTTTTTATGCTTCAAGTTTTTCTAAACATCTAAGTAAGACAAAGTCATAATTTCTTCTAAAAAAGCATTATTAACAAGTTTATATTGGTTGGATTTAAGTCTTAAGGCTCTTTTTCTCTTGTAATCAAGTCCAACTAGTGCATAACCATTTTTCAAGTGGAAAATTAAATCAGCATACTAAAATTTAGTATCAACGGGACAGACCTCTGAAACTTAAACATTGTTACCTGAATCTTCTTCAACCCAATTATCAAGAGCTCAAGTTATCAACCTACAAAAACTCTGACCTATAACTATTTTATCATGTTTAATTTCTAGGTCATATTCTTGTAAGGTTGTAACCCAATTAGCTCTTTTTCCTCCTAAATTTCTCTAAATAAGGAATTGCCTAACTGTTGGGAAAGGTATAATCACTTTTGTATGTGATTTCAAGAGAAAAGGTCTAAAGTGTTTTACTAACTTAAAGACTACAAAGCTTTTTTTTCTACTTTTGAATAATTCAACTCTGCTCCTTGTAGATTAGAACTAAATAAGGGATCTTCAACTTATTCTTCATTTGGTTGAGTAAAAACAGACGCATAGGATTGTTCAGAAGCAAAGTATAAAGGACAAATTCCTTAGAAAATTTTGGCAATGATAATGAAGGAGCATATATTTGGCTTGCTTTATTGATTCAAAATATGTGCTCTTCGTTTGTCCCCAATTTTATATTGTCTTATTTTTTATCATATTCTATAAAGGTATGACGATCTATGAAAAATCAAGGACAAAGTGTTTAACAAAATTGATTTATCCGAGAAAGGATTGCATATATTTTTTGTTATGAGGTAGCGAAATTTCTGAAATATCCTTAACTCTTTCTGGATCTATACTAATTCCTTATTTTGAAACAATAAATCCTAAAATACTTCCCTCACTAACAGCAAAGAATGATTTTTTAGGATTCAGAGAAATCACAAGCTTTCTACATCTTTCAAAAAATTGTTTTAAATCATTAAGATGATTATTCCTTTCCTTTGAGTAGATTGTAATATCGTCCAAATAAACAGCAACTGACTTGTTAATCAAACCTTTGAAAGTGATTTCCATATATCTTTGGAATGTGGCTCCAACATTTATCAATCCAAAAGGCATCTCCTAATAGGCATATGTTCTGCATTTGGTTATGAACGTGGTTTTTAATTTGCCTTTAGGATGTACAATAATTTGGTTATATCTTGAAAAACCATCTAAAGATGACATAAGTTCAGAGCCTACAATAGATTGTAATATTTGTTCCGTTGGTGGTAAGGGAAAATTGTCCTTTATACATGTTCTATTCAGATTTCTAAAATCAATACAAATTCAAATGTATCCATTCTTCTTTCTAACTGGAAGGAGATTTGAAACCCACTTTGAGTGTCTGATCAGGAAAATAATTTTGGCTTTAAGTAATTTATTCAACTCGGTCTTGATTTGAGCTTCAATATTAGGATGGATTTTCCTAAGTTTTTGTTGGATAGGTTTTACATCAGGAAACATGGGTATAGTATGTTGAATGATAGATGTATCATATGTTTTTAAATCATCATAGCTCTAGGAAAAAATATCCTTGTATCTTCTTAACAAATGTATGAAATCAGATCTCTCATTAGGTGAAATTCCAAGGCCTAAATTGATATTTTGGGGTTTTTCATTAGACCCTAGATTAACCAGTTCAAATATTAAGGTACTACTCTAGAGTTTATAGTTAGTATATTTCTTGAATCTATCCTTCAAATCATATAAGTCTTCTAATTTTACTACAAGTTTTGGAAAGGAATTTTCCTCAAAGGACTTATTAAGTTTCTTATCATGTTCATCCTCATCAATGATTTGATTTGAATAAGAACCTTCAAAAGTTAAAAAACTTAGAATATCATTATCATCATTTAATACTCTCCAATTTGCAATGTTATCGGGAATGTAGGGGAAAAAAATCAACTCTATTGAAAATATATCATGACTGAAGTCTTCTAGATGAATGAGATTTGAAGCAACACTAGCTAAGAGATCAATGCTAGCATTCTGTAATATGGGAATTGGATTTATATTGAATGTTCTGAAATGGGTAGTTAAATCTTGAATCAAGGATTGATAATGTTTTAGATGATTGGAAACACAATGAATATTATTCCTTACTTGTTTGATAACAATTTATGAATCACCATAAACTTTAAGATACTTGACATCAAGACTGATAGGTTTTTGCAAACCCTGAACCAGTGCTTCATACTCATCAAAATTATTATTACAATCAAGTACTAACCTACATGCAAGCATGGTTTTCTCTCTATTTGACTTAATTAAAATGCATCCATATCCTACACCATCACTAGACTTTGATCCATCAAAGTAAAGAATCCAAAACAATTCATCACACTTATTTACAGTATTATCTACAATATTAATACATCTTGATGAATCTGTTTGTGAGAAATTTTCTATTTGTGATAAAATAGAATCAATGGGAAAAGGGGAATTCAAAGCAAGGAAATTACCAAAGAAGGATTATGAAGAATAATTTCCCAAAATGTTTTTTTTTAAAACTATTGGTTCATTCTCTTCATCTAAATCGGTCATAGAGTATTTCTTGTACTTTTCCCTATCAACATGAATTTTATTAGGTTTTCCATTGTAAGGGAGCCAAAGATGTGACCAATCTATTGTGAAATAACCATCTAGCTTCTCAAACCAATCCATGCTTAAGATGAGGCCATAAATTCAGGGATGTCAACAACCAATATATCAATTATTTGACAAACTTTTGAGTTTGAAGATAATCTGATTAAAACAACATTCATTTCTCCGAACACTTTAAATTTTGTTTTGTCTAATTGGAAAATTCGCACAGCAGGCTTTTGAGGTGTAACATTCAATTTAAGGCATACTGAATAGGGCATGATATTGGAGGAGGCACCTAAATCTACAAAGAAATTGTGAATGTTTTTGTTGAAGATTTCAAAAGTGGATGGAAATGGAGTGTAAGAGTTAGATCTATCTCCTATCAAGATAGCATCAAAAGGATCGATTTTATCTATAGGAACATTTGGGGGTTTATGTTTTCCTTTTGACGCTTTTGAAGTGACGGAAGTTAAAGGTAATGTGGATGCAAGAAAAAAATTCAACTCATTAAGTAACAATATATGTTGTTCTTCTAGTTTACTGACCTCATATAAACAAATATTAGATTTAGTCTTTTTCATGTCCTATACAATATTATATTCGATGTTATCTGAAACTATCAAAGTCTTAGATCATGAAGGCGGTGGAAAAGGATATTTAGAAGTACTCAGAGAAAAATCAGAAGACTGAGTAGCAATCTTTTTAGTCATACCTTTCTCTTTAGTTAAAGGAGTAGAAGTTCTTTTTTATTTTTGCTTGATGAAGTGGTATCAACAGGTCCTTTGCTTCTAGTACTTAGTGGCAAAGCTTCTTCTTCTCCTTCATTCTCTGAAATGGTCAGGATAAAGTCCCATAATCTGTGAGCTTCAACTATCTCTTCTTCTTGTGCTTCATCGGCAAATGCAAACACTTCTTCCTCTTCTTCATCGTCATCAAAATCTACATTTGATATTTCAGTAGATGATTGAGATTGTGAAGGTTGGTTCCTTTTAAAAGGTCTGTAGGATTTCCTTGAGGATTCATCAACTTGTTTTTTTAATTTCAACCATCTCATTTGACATTGTTTTTAGCACTTTCTGTAGTCCTTCAAAATCAAAAATATCTTTAGAAACCTTTTTCTTGGACTCATCTTTCAAGGTTACTTTGTTGGTCTATTTTTTTTCTTCAATCGTAGACTTCTTTTCAAGAGTTATAACTCTTTTCTCAACGGATGTTATCACCAAAAAAATGATCATCTAGCTAATTTACTAGATGGATCCAAGTACACCATTTGAAGCCAATTTTTCCATAGTAAAAAAAAAATTCACTGTGAGAAATTACTTAATAAACCACCTTTATTAACTAATTTATAATTAAACCCATGAAAAATAATTAAATAAATCACTATTTATTTGATTTTCTTCTAGGAATAAATAATTAAACCATTAATTAATTAATATTGCTTGTCATATTTGACCTAGTTATGAAAAATAAACAGATAAATCATTAGTTATCTTATTTTTCTCTAAGAATAATTAATTAATCACTAATTAATTATTATTCTTTGTCAAGTTTGACTAAATCCCTTAGGAATAATTAAATAAATCATTATTTTTTTATTATTCCTTAACCAATTTCTTGAGATGATAAATAAATCATTTATTTATTTATTATTTCTAAATAAAAGTTTAAATACTTTTTCCCTTCTAACCAAATATAATAAAATATTCCAAGTGGTTATTCCAAGAATGGGGTTAATAATATTTTATAATTGTTAATTATTTGAGGATAGCCCAATATTTTGTTATAAATAGAAGGGTTTTCCATTCATTATTCACTTTTGATTATTTTCATTGTTGCACTCACTATTGTAACTCTAATTATTTTCATTGTCGCACACCACTTTTTCCATTTGAGTTCCCATTGAGCTCAAACATTTTATTTGTTGGGTTTACACATTATAGAGGAGAGAGACTCTATCAAAAAGCTGAAGACGTTTGAGGATAGCCAAGAACCCATCCCATAGAGGGGGACTGGTAACATTTATTTGTTCCCTTCACAGGTGTTATAATAAAATCTATTCTTTGTATATCTGGTTTCCATTGGATGATTGGAGTTATTACTGTTTCTTTTTGTTGTTTAACTATGATTGTGGCATAGATCAAGACTTTGGTAGGTTTTGTTTCTATCAATTGTTGCAAATCTACAATGTTTAGTAGCCATTTATATTGTTGAGATTGTTTGTCATCCACAATCTTAAGTGTTTTCTTTTCGTACATCTTTGAGAGGAAGATACTACAACAAAATTGGTGATTCCACTGGGTTTTTTACTTCAGATCCAAAAACCTGGGTGACCTTCAGTTTTCAACTTAGGGTTTCTTCTTTTTTCATTCTCTTAATTTTGTTTTCTAGATTTTTAACCCTAGATCTATCAAATTTTTGACTTTCGCAAGTTTTCTAGTCTTTTCCTCAGGTCACATGAACCAACCGCGAAAGAGACGACAGTTTTTCTGATCGAGAATCAAGGAGCATAAATCGAACTTTTTAGCCCAAAAAGTGTGATCTAGAGTCCATAGTGCACCTTTCAGCCCAAAAAGTGCAATCCCCCCTGAAAACAGGTCAGTACCTACGATTTTTAGGGTTTCCTGGTTTTTATCATATCTGTTTTTGTGTTTTGTTGAGAGCTCTCCACTGGGTTTTTTGACCTATGTCTCATCCTGCTTAGGCCTTGATCTACTCTGATTTACTCGTTGAAGTGGAATTTATCCCCTTAGGGCTTCTAGTGCACTTCCACATTTATAGGAGGAGTTTAGTTGAGTAAGAAGTCTGAGTTTTTGCAACACTTTCAGCCATATTTTCCAAATTTGTACTTTTATGTTTCATATCTTCAAAGATAGGTGTTTTCCATCCATAGTTTCATTTTAAACCTTGTTTGTTCATTTGCCTTAGGGTCTCATTGGTTGCCCTAGGTTTTCCACCCATCTCCCTATCTTTTGCAGCGATATTCCTCTCTAGTTTTTTGTTGTAGTTGCACCACTTTCCAGTAGCCTAGTGTCATTTGATCCCAGTCACACCGACACTTAGATCTCTTGACCTTTTTAGTGTGTTTTCAGTCGATTTCGCCACCAACCAGCACAGTGTTTGCAAACCCAGTTTGGGTGGGGTTTAGTTAATTGTTTTGTTGTTCATTTTCTGTTGTTAATTTCAATTTATTTTCAGCAAGCTTTTTTCTTTTTTCAAACACAATCTGGGCTTAATCAATAAACACACTTGCACACACAAACACACCTTAAGCGAAGGGTGCTTGGTTTACACTGCCAAGCCAAGACTTAACATAATAAATTTATCTCCCCTCATCGAGACAAAGGCATATTGTTGATCTCCCTTCACCATTTCCATGTCACATGTGTCTTACCACCATTGCGCCACCAAGGCATTTGTCACGGAGACTCTTAGGCCTTCATCCCCATTTTCCACTTGGGCATATTACTCCTCCCTGTCGGGTTTGAGTTCATAGCCCTTCGAGTCCCCATACCGACTCTTCTCCTAGTTCATTTGATTCCTCATCTATTTCTGAGCCTCCTTCACCACATATCATCACCATGTTTGGACCCATAGCTGGTGCAAGAACCCAACCTGGTGTTGGCTCGGGTTCTAGTCCTGTGGTCAAATCTAGCGGAACAGCCTCAGGAACCATTTCGGCATCCCCCATGCTCCCTTTTATGGTTCTGTTAAGTCTCTTGGATTTTATCCAGTTGATAAACGACCCTATACACCACGATGTTGGTTGATCTTCTATACCGACTAAGCTTCCCACAGACATCCCAAAGATTGAGGGTAATTCTAGAGAGGACACTACCAATCATGTTCGATCCTTCCTGTGATGCAGGAAAGTGCTCCCTCTACGGACAAAGGCAACCCCTCTAGCCCTAGAGTGGGTCTAGTCACAAACAAGGACATATCAACAATAGCTTTCCTTAAACAGTCATAGTTGGAGGCCTACCTCAACCAGTGGTCGATGGAGTTCCGTTGCGCTGCTCCAGCTTCCGCTTCCTTCTCCTAACGAGTGATCAACCTGAAACAATGCAAAGGAAATACAACAAAGCACGTAACCAGAAAACAACAATGAACTATTTACTCACAAAGTCAAGAAGTCATGAGCTATCAAGTAAATTACATACAATACATAGGAAAACATCATTGATTTTATTAATAATGAAATAAGAGTAAGCTTACAACCAAAGTCTTGACGTCACAAGCCTTCTCAAAGGGATCTAGCCAGCATGTTCCTCAAGCATTCACTCTTTGAAGATGGATCTCCCAACATACAAGATCTCTCTCACTCATAAGTTTTACACAAGATTAAGGGCACTTCACAACCTTCCACAAGCTATCAACAATCCCACACTTGTCACACTCACACCAGCTATCTAGCAAACTCACAAACACTAACAGCACTGCTCAACTAGCCAACTATCATAAAATAGCAATGCATAGTAATGGTGAGAGTTTAAATAGGAGAAGGAGTCTCCATGAAAGGTGGAAGAGTGAGCTTATCCCAAAGGAAGGTAGCACAATTGATGGAACTGCCATGCCAAAGAAAGGAGGGCGATACAAACTATGCCAACAACCAGGTCTGGAGTCATCTGGAAGGCCAACTGTTGGAACAAATTCACCCAATCTGGATCATCACGGGGGCATAACTAAGCTATAGCACTGACATCGCTATTGAGTAACGTAGCTAGTCAGATCATCGCTAAAGATTATAAGTAACCACGCACTGGGACATAAAATCGGACCATCGCGGGAATCAGATGTACTTCCACGCTGGCAGTGTAGCTGGACTATTTATGAGTGCCTTTCAACGCGCATATTTAGTCCATAGTCGCGATGAGGCAGATAACTTAGGAAAAGTGGGTCATTTGGCAGCACAAGAGAGCATTTGTTCAATATAAGCATGTTTGACTTAGACACATGACACAGTAGAAGGACTGGAGTGAAGACAGTGACAAATTATTGTGTAACAAATTCCCCCTAAAGTATGAAGCCTGAGAGAGTGGGAGGGGTGAAATGCTTTACGAAACTGACTAAGCTGGAACACCATCTGGAAGAACTTGCACGCAAGTACAACTGATATCTCTAATAATGAAGTACATGTAGTCTAGGCATGGGCGCAGCCATCCAAAAGACATACGAAATAGGTCTGTGGTATGGATGCATCCATCCAGCTAATAAGACCATGATAATAACAAAGGTATGGTCGCAGCCATCCATCAATGAGGCATGTAATGACAAACCAATCCATGCAGCCCGAACATGTGTAATATGAGTTCGGGATCTTGAACCCATCCGATCATAGTACAAATTCTAACATGCGAATAGATGTGCTGAGGTCGAGCATGATAGAAAGTCGCTTCATTACCGGTCAATGATGAAAACCATTAACAAGCACGAGAGAAACCACCAATAATGCCAATGGTTCTCAAGGTACTAACTAGAACAATCCACGAAGTGTGAAAAAGGAGCTGAAGTCAAACACTCGTGGCATCACCCAATCGACGACCAATGATGAAATTTGACCGTCAGGTGCGAAGAACTTTCCATTGAGGCATGCAAGCTCTAAGGTACCAAAGGGGATCTCTAAATCAATCTCCTGGATAATGAGCTGATGTCGATAGGAGACGACCCATCGCGAGAGGGCCATAATGTTTCCCCCATCAATGACACGAGATAAGGAACAAGCGGTAGATGGCGAAACAGAGTATCAAAGAGAAAGCGAGGATGTAAACTGCAGAAGGATTATACTCTTGAACATGTCGGTGACACGACTCCGGAGGGTGGCAGCATTCAGATACCAAGGGATCAGAGGCACGATGGAAACGGCATGAATCAGATGGAATGAGGCTAAATGACAACCCAAACCCGCAGAAGGCCAAATGACGATGTATGGATGTCCCAACCCAACAAGAAGCAAAAGTGTCAATGTTCAAGAGTGACTAGCTGCCATAGACAATCAATGATAAACTTGTTGTTGAATCCAACCTAGTAATAATTTAACGAGCCCTAGGAAGGAGAAGCTCAAGTCTTGTCATGATGATGAGTCCAATTTCATCAGGGTTTAACAAGTCTGACATAGGTAAAACTCAGATGTCTTTTTCATGTCTAGAGAGTTTGAAAAAGACGCGGAAAAGAAAACTCCAGGGGGGTCCTTTTTCATAAATTTGTGTCTCTCGAGCCCGAAAAAGTATAAAACGATACTCGAAAGAACCGCTTGACCATTACAATAAAAGAGTACTTTTCGTGATTAGTGACCTCGACCCGAAAAAGTAGAAAAGTGATCGAAGTCACGTCGTTTCATAACCAGTAACGAGCTTGAAATGACAAAAGCCCGACAATATTTTCGCATTTATACAGTCGGAAAAGAGCTTAAAGTCGATCGCCTCTTATTCCATTTAATGAGTTAAAAGGGAAAACTCGGCAGTCTTTTCATCTTTAAACGGTCGGAAAAGAGCTGAAAGTAGACCTCCATTTTTATTCTCTTTAACGAGTCAAAAAGGGAAAAATACTCGGCAATATTTTCATCTTTTACGAGTTAGAAAAGATCTTAAAGGAGACTCGTCCTAGAGGAACGAGTGGTATAAAGGGTAGCAACTGGTTCCAACAATGGTGGAACTGCTCAAAACATGTAATGGTAAAGAGGTTGGCTAATAAAACTGCTCATCGCTGTGGTTCCTCAGGAAAGGAAAAGCAACCAAGTGAAAGCATATGATCGGCCAAAGAGATGGTGGCGATGGAATGAAACAATCAAGGCTCATCTAGCAGAATTTATCGGATAAAAATGACAATCACGAGGTGTAAATCAGGTATGGGTTCATTTTTACACAAGCTTGAACCATGGAGAACTCTGCTTGGATTCGGTTTCATGTTTACACAAGCTTGAAACGAAAAACAATGCTTGCTATAAGATTGCATGCCCCCAGCATAATGACGCAAATCGAGGTGCATGCCCCACAAGCTTCATTGAATTCAACGAAGTGGATGGAATGAAGGTTCACATTTGAGATCTTGGAAAGACTCGACTTGGATTTTACGAGATCTTAATCAAAGACGCGATTTGGAAAGGGAAGTTGTTTCATTTTTTAATGAGGTTGATACAGTGAAAAAGAACTATCCTCATAACCCTTGTTTCATTTTTTAATGAGGTTGACATAAGATCAATAACTTTCCTCAAGACTCATTGTTTCATGTTTTAACGAGCTTGACACAAGGTCAGGAACTATGCTCATGACTCCTTGTTTCATTTTTGAACGAGGTTGACACAGGAACAAACTATCCTTGGACTCCTACTCATGGGCCATACGAGAACATGGCTCCCAAGAGGTCTTCGCGGGATGGAAGAAACGCACTCTAGGAGGAATACATGTCATGATGCACCAATGACAGATCGGGTTCCAATGCCCCCAGTACATGATGTATGAGACCATATGCATGATCAGCAGCAAATGCGGAGACGGAACTGGTAGCCACATAATTGACCTGTGGCAAGGAAGGTACTGCTTGCGAGCAAGAACTAAGAGGGGATGACAACTGTGCAGGAAGCATCGGGGGACTAAAGAACGATAATTAATCTATGGTCACCACTCTTCCGTCGTGTGGAAAACAAACCACACGAAAAAGTGAAGAGACGAGGGCCCCAATGGCATAAACATAGTCACGGCCAAGGAGAAGACTAAAATATAAAGCACCTTAGACAACCAGTACGTCTATATAGATGGTTTTTCCTCCCAAAGTAACAGGAAACTTCGGAAGGATCCCTAACGGTTGACTGGTTCCTCCGTCAAATGCTAACAGATGTTGTGCAACCGGAACAAGCTGTGGGGAGCCCAAAGCTTGCCAAGTAGTGGAAGGCATAAGACTAACAGATGCACTTTCATCCAAGACAGTGCCAAGTACTGCCTTATCATAGGCATGTACTGTAATCTAGAAAGGCACATGGGATGGAAGGCGAAATGTAGTAAAATGGCTCTAGTCGAAGGAAACGATTGAACTACTTGGTGGGGGAATCGTATGATTGCCCCCCTGCTCTACAGGAACCGAAGAAGGACTCTCGTGATCAGCAGGGATAGGAGGGTCATTCTCGGACTTAGGAGAATCTGACGAGACGAGAAGAACATGAGCATGACACTCTTCTAAAATAGAGTGATCAACAGGTGGTAAACCTAAGTTGACACTCTCCCCGACCAATGGTTGTTCTGGAACAGGCTTAGCACAGCCAGGCTCGGAAGGAGGAGGACAGACAAAAGAAGAATCTAAGTCAATCTCTTTGTCAATCGGGAGAAGGTCTGAAGAGAGCCTCTAATAACCAATAGGAAGTTGGGGCAAAGAAGCTGTAAGACTTTCCAAAACGGCGTAAGCTTTATCCATGAGCGGAAAAAGGTGAAGGGGATGGTTGCCTTCACATAGCCTACAGGGGAATCGAATCTTCCCTTTCTTCTTACCATTGCCAGTTGATAGGGTAGCATTGCCATGAGCTTCAGAGGATGATGAGGGACGAGCCGGATCGTGAGACCATACTTCTAAGATCCTAGGAATGCCAGGACAATCATGAAGAAGATGGTCACCCTTGCACAATTTACAAGGAAACTTAACCTTCCACGGAGGAGAAAAAGGTGGTTCGACCTGAGATGTACTCAGAGCAGTAACTGCACAGGTGGCCTTGCATTTATCAGACTTCTTCTTCTTCGTCGTCTTCTTCTTCTTCTTCTTAGTCTCTTGGTTACTAGATGTGAAACTTTCACCAGGTGAAGGAGGAGAGGAGGAGGAAGAAACAGGGGAAGAAGGCGTAGGCTCAACCTTGGAATCATCATGTCGTGGTTCGGACGAAGTAGACGGTGGAACAGGAGTTATGACACTCAGGACCACCGAGGTTGAAAATAACCATACGGGCAAACCGATGGTTAACCCAGGCAAAGACAATGTTGCCATATACGGAGCACCGACATTTCCAAAAGAAGGAAATGGACTAGGATTCCCATCTGGGGAAAGACCTTGGCTGGTAGACTCGGGGAATGTTTCCATCAGGAACGAGCCTGAAAACACTCGAACTGTAATGAAGAACTCTAACTGTTACCAGGAATATTTCGTGGGCAAATAAATTTTATGACACAGGAACAAAACTTGACCTTTTCATGTTTCAAGAGTCGAGAAAAGGACGAAAAGGTGACTCTATCTCTTTCGAGGTTTAATGAGCCTGAAAGGACAAGTGCTTAGATGGACCTTTTCTTTTAAGGAGTCTGAAAAGGAACGAAAGTGACTACTCTGGAGAAACTAGGCAAAAGGTTTACCAAACAACCCGTAAAACTGCATATACACCTTGGCGATCATATGAAAACCAAGGACTTTCCGTACGGCAGTCAATCTTCCCGAATGTTGTGTTCGGTGTGTTATGGTTTGTAAGGCAATAGACACGGCTTCCTAGGGATATAGGATGATAACCTAGTGGGGTCTCCCAACATATACTCGATGGTACATGGGAGCACAATTTCGTACTAGACCACTATTGAGTCACAGAAGGAGGAATCACCCAACCTTGAGTGAAAACAAAAGTGACTAGGTTTAATGACGCCAGAACATGTCTCTAGCCTAGACCTCTAAGTAATGAGCGTTATGTTCCAATGCATTGTTAAGTTTATTCAATTCATTTTAAAGTTGATCTTAGATTATGTTTCAGTTTTCAGGCCTTACCATATGTATACAACAAATCCTAGGATGCAGCTAGACTGAATGAAAAATTCTTTTTCTTCAATGAACACCTACCTATGGGAGGGTAGAGAGATCATTCCCAAACCAAGAAAACCAAGACAACAAAGGCAGTCACTCAATGCATACAGACATCAATTCCTAAAGTGCACGGATACTACTAATGAGAGATCTTATCATTCGCTTTCCAATATGCAAATTTGAAATGCAAATTCACTTTCACTTTTTTACACTAGATGAATGAAATCCTTTTGATTTTGATGTCTTTAAATCTAGAAGAAACAAATAATCAACAAGAAAGTGTGGAAAAACCGGTTGATCCAAACAATTGTGATCTATGTTCGGTAGTGAAAAGAAATCGAATCAATGCCAAAGATTGGTTCAATAACAGTCACTAAACAATCAACCAAAAACAAGCAAAGGGGAAGGCTCAATCAAACCAACAAAAAGCTGCAAACAAACCTTGAGCAAACGAGCAACCAAGCCAACTGATTCAAGAAACTTGAAATAATGAACTAGGTCACATAGGCAAAAAAGCAAGATTCATTCAACAGAGCTGACAAAAGAGTGCCTCAACCATAAACAGTGAAAAACAAGCTACTAAGCAGGCGAGAAAAGCAAGGGACCAGCAGGACTGATGGACTCAGGAGGAAGAATTGAGAAAATCAATTCTACAGCAATCAGCGTGGGTAATACACAAGCAACAAGCGCTGATAAAGAACTAACCGCAGCAACAGAGCGATGTCAGCGCGGAAGTACACGACTTTTCCGCGATGGTCGAATTTTTAGAACTGTCGCGACTGTGAGGTGTAATTACGCGATGCGCAGGATGTTACAAAAGGGTGAGTGCGATGACAGCGCGACTGTTAAAATTAAATCCGCGATGATGTTTAAAAAAATGACAGGCGGACCAAAACTCTCAAATCAAAAGCAGTCAATCCTTCAATCAAATAGAGGTGCTTCCCAGATCAAGCCAGGAAACTCAAAATACTGATAACTAATCCCCAAACTTCAAAAGGGACCAAATCAAAAATCAAAACAAGAGCAAACAAGAAAAGAACAAAGGCCAAAGTCCCCAGCGGAGGCGCCAATTTGTGATGCAGGAAAGTGTTCCCTCTGCGGACAGAGGCAACCCCTCTAGCCCTAGAATGGGTCTAGTCACAAACAAGGACAGATCAACAATAACTTTCCTTAGACAGTCATAGTTGGAGGCCTACCTTAACCGGTGGTTGATGGAGTTCCGTTGTGCTGCTCCAACTTTCGCTTACTTCTCCTAACCTGAAACAATGCAAAGGAAATACAACAAAGCACGTAATCAGAAAATAAAAATGAACTATTTACTCACAAAGTCAAGAAGTCATGAGCTATCAAGTAAATTACATACAAGACATAGGAAAACATCATTGATTGTATTAATAATGAAATAAGAGTAAGCTTACAACCAAAGTCTTGACGTCACAAGCCTTCTCAGAGGGATCCAGCCAGCATGTTCCTCAAGCATTCACTCTTTGAAGATGGATCTCCCAACATACAAGATCTCTCTCACTCATAAGTTTTACACAAGATTAAGAGAACTTCAAAACCTTCCACAAGCTATCAACAATCCCACACTTGTCACACTCACACCAGCTATCTAGCAAACTCACAAACACTAACAGCATTGCTCAACTAGCCAACTATCAGAAACTAGCAATGCATAGCAATGGTGAGAGTTTAAATAGGAGAAGGAGTCTCCATGAAAGGTGGAAGAGTGAGCTTATCCCAAAGGAAGGTAACACAATTGATGGAACTGCCATGCCAAAGAAAGGAGGGCGGTACAAACTATGCCAACAACCAGGTCTGGAGTCATCTGGAAGGCCGATTGTTGGAACAAATTCGCCCAATCTGGATCATCGCGGGGGCATAACTAAGCTATAGCACTGACATCACTATTGAGTAACGTAGCTAGTCAGATCATCACTAAAGATTATAAGTAACCACGCGCTGGGACATAAAATCAGACCATCGTGGGAATCATATGTACTTCTGCGCTGGTAGCGCAGTTGGATTGTTTATGAGCACCTTTCAGTGCATATATTTAGTCCATAGTCGCAATGAGGTAGATAACCTAGGAAAAGTGGGTCATTTGGCAGCACAAGAGAGCATTTGTTCAATATAAGCATGTTTGACTTGGACACATGACACAGTAGAAGGACTGGAGTGAAGACAGTGACAAATTACTGTGTAACACTTCCACATGTGGTGTTCGTCCAACTCCATTACCAATGAATCCATTCGTCTTCAGATATTCCAACACACACTCACTGGAGACGCTACAAAATGGTACGTAGACCAGCCCGTTGCATCTCATTCCATTTTCGTGACACTTGCTAAAGCCTTCCTCTCATATTTCCAGTTACCTCTCCGATATGACACTGGTACGGAGCTATTGACCTCTTTCTATCAGTCCTCCGCCACTCACCTTTTCGACCATGTTTAAGAGTGGCGTAGAAGGAGGAGCACATGTTGTGCCCCACCCTTCGAAGACTGTGTTTACTTAGATTGGTTTCTAAGGAGCCTTTTATCGCTCATTGGAAATATGTCATGTCCCACTTTTCACAGAAAAAGGAAGAAGCTCTCCAAAATTCTTTGAGATATGACCTAATTTATGTGCAATTTGGTTATGTCTATACCGTCATTCTAGACCTCCCTCGTCCTGGAGGTGCCAATGCACCGGGGGCATCTCACGCCGTCCACAGTATCGTTGGAACCCTTTCACACCCTTCACCATATACTCAGCAAAGTTATGGCTATCTACAAGGGGGCACCAGTTCCTCCAACACTTATGCCCCTCCTACTAGAAACATGTTTTCAGGGCCCCAACCTATCTACCAAACTGTTGCTCCTCCTTATGCATAGTTGAGTGCTCCAGCCCCTCAAGCATTAGTGTCGTAGCCTCCCATGCATCCTCAACCCCAAAACCAAACTCCCCCTTAGGGTCAAGTGTTTGCGCAGAAGAGTGTGATAAATCCCAAAAATTCAAAGAAAAAGAATAAGGGGAAGGGTAACCAGGGTAACCAGGGTAATCAAGGTAATCAACTTAGTGAACCCCAGGGGAACCAGCTTAACAGCAACAACCAGCAATAGGGCAGCCAGCCCAAGAAAAACAAGGCTATTCATACGAACAAGTTTTGTGCATGTTGTGGTGTACATTGTTATTATACACATGAGTGTCTTTTCTTACCCTAAATACGCCAAATGTGGGAAGCTCAAGCAGCTTCTAGAGGTCAACAATCGCCTCAGAATCATGTGCCATCTCAACCGGAAGTGCTTACAAATCCTTTCCATCAGCAAGGATTTGTTTTTGGTCAACCTCAGTTAGGTCAAGTAGCCCATGCCCCCAACCTTCTAGTCCTGGTGACTACCAGATCCTCGTGATGAATTCTGATGAGATTAATCCCTCTGATATCAACCTGTAAATGCGTTCGTGTCAATATGGCAAGCCATCAACTTCGTCCGCCATTGAGTCCAAAACCAAATAATCTGTTGAGCCTCTTACGACACCAAATGGTCCATTACAGATCCCTCAACCTAAGTTTTAGGCCATTCCCAAGATCCCAAAGGGACCATTACGCTGTAACGTGGCTTCTAACCGAGTTTCCCATACATACAGTATAGTAGATGACTTAGCACAATCACCTGCTACCATGTCAACACTGGAAGTACTCTAGTCGTGCCCATCTCAAAAGAAATCTCTACTAACTTCCTTGGGTTCATTAGATCCTCCTAAAAATCATTTGATTGTCTTCCCAGTTGATACATCAGAACATCCCCCATTGCCTTCATCCGTTGCTTTCCAGATACTAGTCTGAGTCTGTAATGCCATCATCTCCCAATGCATTATTGATGAAGGTGCATCCACCTGTGTGATGTCCGCTACCATTTGGAAACAACTTAAGTCACCTGAGTTGTCCCCCTCCACCATCACTTTGCATGCTTAGGATGGACACTCCTCCCAGCCTCTTGGCATGTACCGCAACTATCCAGTGACTCTTGCAGGCAAGACTGTCCATGTAGACATTGAGGTTATTGATGCCCCTTTAGATTACAACATTCTCTTGGGTCATAGTTACACATATGGAATTTCAGTCATCGCATCTACTATTTCCTCAAGATGTGCTTCCCCCATGAAGGGAAGATTGTTACCATCAATCAATTGACTTACTACGAGGTGGCATCTGTGACCTCCCCCAAGTCCATTATCTCATCGGTGTCAAATAATCAGTCTCCAGCTCCCCTTACTGGTGTTTCACCCGAATTCTATAAATATCCTCATTGTTGGGTGCTTTCCCTGGTCCTCATCCTCTCATCTCAGAGCTTAACTCTTTGAGTGTTTGCATGTTACAAGCATCTCGAGCTGCCCTCAAGAATTCTGGTACATCTGCTCCGCAACTAGCTCCTCAGTACCCTATGGTTACCATCCTAGGTGAACCCTCCAGATCCACCCCTGAGTACCTCCTTGATCTATGGGTGCCTCTCCTATATTTCCACCAGGAATTGTTCCTCCAGGTTTCAACCATCCAAGTGATATTCCGCTGGGACATTACCCTGTAGGCCAGATACCTTTCTTATTTCCTCCTTCGGGAGTATTTTATGTCCCTGTCATTGGTCCTCCCTAAACGAATTTTGGGATCCCAGTATGGTACATTGATCCCCCTACAAGCATTCTGCCTGGTCAACTAATACCTTATCATGCTTTGACCATATTTCAACTGGTCCCTATGGCCCCTATCGTTGCTTCAATTCCATCACAACCTCAACAGGAACCCACTCCTATTACGAAATCATCCAGACATGGGTTCAAATCTAAGAGGAAAGAACCTAGGGACAACGCTCCCCAAGCTCCTCTTGCCCCCAAGGCCCCAAATCTGTCACCTCTATGTTCTTTGTGTAAATTTGTTGGGCACGCCACCAATAATTGTCCTAAGCTTCCTCATCTCAAAAATTTGGTTCATGAAATGTTCCTTGAGTCAAATATCCTTGAATTCCATGTTAACTTACCGGACCTACCCAAGAAACTCATAATGTTACACACAAATCACCCTTATGCCCTGTTTGATCATCATGGTCATTATTCCCATTGTTGCCCTCGTCTCAATGAATTTCATGATTGCCTTGAGGCACTTCGCAAATATGAGACCACTCATAGTGGAACACCTACTCCTCTACCTATGGATTATGGTACCACTAGTAAACCAGAATAGGGGGACTCTAGTCCCACCATCATGATCCCTCCCCCCCGATTTCGAGATGACGGACACTGCGAGCCATATCCTTCACCTGTCATCATCCTTGAGTTCCTCGTAGGAAAACCTTTCTGAGGTTTCATCGCACGCTTCTATTAAACCTCTTTCAATAGAATCCCGAGTCTCAACATCTACAGATACTCCATCTACTAACTCGTCGTCTACCATTCAAGAAGATGTGTATGTGAACCTTCACTCTTAGGTTGATGCACCAGCTATCGTCGTCGAATCATGTAGTCAGTCTTCCTCTCGTCCGCCCATATTCCATTATGATGGGGACATCATGGAAGCCATGTCTACCCGTGATTACCCTTGAAATTAGGCAAGGGGGCATCTCTTGTAGAGGATTCTGAAGGCCATTTCCTTCCTAATTCTCCCAATGCACTCTACCACAAGAAAATTCTCTCATAGCATATCCCTTTGATTTGTGTGTCTTTATTTCTGCCATGAAGTTAGGTAGGTTGCATCATCTCATCAGTTGTCTTTTACACCTTTCAAATTAATCCATCATCCACACTGTATATTGTTCATGCCGACGATGCGAGTCACTTCTCAAGGAATCTAGCCTCGGTAGCCTAGGCCATTTTTACCCCATTTCATGCATTAGTCCTTTCGAACGGCGTGTGCATTGGATCTACCACCAATAACCAGGCCGAATATGATGCAGTGATAGGTTTGTTAGTCAATTCCCTCACTCATCGCATCCTTCATCTTCATGTTCGTTTAGATTTCTTTCTACTTATCATGCAATTGAATGGTGTGTATCATGTGCATAATCAAGTCCTATTTAGAAAATATTTACGAGTTAAGTTGTTGGTACATGAATTTGAAACCATTACTTTCATTCATGTTCCTAGAGCCCAAAATAACTATGTCGATACCATTGCAAATAACACTCTAGATTAGCATTTATCCCATGTATACCACAAAAGACAACCATAAACAAAACGCATGGCGAGCCATCATCATCATATAAAAATACATAATCATATTATGTATCACATAAAAATATAAGTATTTGTATTCCACTACTATAAATACATCCAGTACACCCATAGCATACTGGGGGGCACATAGGCCCCTACATCTCCTTATCATCCTTTGGAGGATCTCATGCCAAGTTGAGTCAAGATGCTTGAATCCATTTTTCGAGCACTTGGAACACAATGGCACTCCACAAACTCCTCCTACTAGGGGGCATCATTCCCACCTTTGCATACCAGATCAGTCCCCTCCATCACAGATGCTTGCAGGCAGTATCCCATGCTTTGGGGCATGATGGTTTTCCCCTATCCATCTTCTCAATTAATTCTCAGCCTACATCCCACCGAATCTAGGTATGGTCGATTATCCTCCCATTCCTTGGATAGTTTTTCCTACCATCTTCTCCGGTGAGCCATATGCACATCGCATATCATAGACATTTGATACCATATCTTCAAATATTCTACTATATGTCCACATAGTCCCCATGTTTGACTTAGTGGGTGACAATGATTCTAGACCTCCTCTAGTAGTTCACTATTATTTTCCTCTTCCCTTAATTCTTCACCAAGAACCACCATTCCAAGAATCATTAAGGCCATCTTTAGACAAGTAAGGCCACTTGCCTGAAAGTCACAGATCCCGATTTTGATGGTTGGTTTGTTTGATACGATCTCCACAAGCTTTAGGGCCTCTTCCTCCTCTCAAAATTCACCACAACTCACTTAGCAAATGAATTCAAATTGGAGGGAAAATGTCCTTTAATAGAAAAAAACACAGTTGTTATGTCACCCATTGTGACCAAACGGAAGCTCAGTTTGACAAACCGTCAGCACCATTGGAAAGCACTCATCGAGTATTATAGTGGGTATTCCTCACTTTTTGATGATTTGACACTTCACCGAGAAGTCAATTTTCCAAGAAGGGTCACTTCATCACCTCTCAAAATCGAATTTCTTCATATGTGATGCTTGTACTTTAGGGACCACCTTCCCTTGGCGCTTTTCATTTCACATGTCAATTTTCCTCATAAGTAACCATCATTTACTCATGCCTTCATGGTCCCCAGCAGGCCTTTTTGTGTGGCAACGTCATCAAGTCACCCTTGTTCAGAGCATCTACCATGAATCACCCTTGGATCCATGGAGTCTATTTCATATCCCATTATATCATGTCACATTATTCCATCCATATTCTCATACCATTCATCCCGTGTTTCCCATTTTGGCCTCCAGTCATATTGTCCCCATCCCCTCCGGAGTTGAGTCAGTTGCTCCCAGGGAAACCATGCACTTTATGCTCTGACAAGGGAAGTCGTTTGTTTGTCCCTCAGTCCCACTTTTTCCATTATCCCTAGTGTTAGTCCACCAATCACATTACTATTTTCCCTTGTGCCTTAGTTGAGGATCCTCATTGCCTCACCTATCACAGGCCCTATTTTGTCGACATCGGCTCATTTATTCTAAAAGAATAGCCTAGAGGGCGGTGTACCTTGGTTCCAGCTTCCATTCTTGTTCGGTACCTCGGATCGTGTAGAGGGACTCATTATTACCCTTTGACTTTGTTTTTTCATGCTTATGCATCATACACTTGATGGTCCAGTGATGCAGCAGATTGTACTAGTGATTCTTGGGTGTATGTGTGATGTTTTCAGACCTCATGAGGGGGTGGCCCTTCAGGTATCCCCCCCATATGCACGAATTCATTCCTATTATGCTACAGCCTCATATGCAATTCCACAAATTTGATGGGTTGGGTTCCTACCGATCACAGTGTTCATAGCATGCACGTCTCCTTCATATGATCCATTCAATTTTGCAGAGCCCTTCCCTATTCAATAGGGCTTCTTCAGTTGTTCTATCCCTCCCTAAAACCAATTTTTTGAGGGAAGGGCCATTATATCTCATGTACTCAGATGATATTGTATTTAGTCATGTATCATGTTTTTTCCAGGTGCATTATGTATATGAGACACATTGTATTATTTTCTGGCTCGGTTATGCTAGCGTGTCATGTACCATTCAACATGTACTTCATTGCTCATTTTTATGTTTCTGAGCGCACCATTATTTTTGTACTAAATTATCTCGGCGAGTATAGGTATGCCTCCCCCGCCTCATTGAGGTCCGGTACCACAACATAAAAGGAGACTTGGATTGGTCTCGCCCTCTTTGTCCCTATCCTCTTTCACTTCAACTCTATTGGTCTATCTTTCCCTCTCTGACTCCACTTTGTTGTCTAGTGATTGTGTATTTACAACGTACTTCAGTTATACGTTTTTCTCCTAACACTCATACGTTGGGGGGGAATCTGTTATCACCAAAAAAATGATCATTTAGCCTAATTTACTAGATGGATTGAAGTACACCATGTAAAGACAATTTTAATATAGTAAAATTGCTTTTGCTATGAGAAATTACTTAATAGACCACCTTTGTTAAGTAATTTATAATTAAACCCATGAAGAATAATTAAATAAATCATTATTTATTTGATTTTCTTCTAGGAATAATTAATTAATATTCCTTGTCATATTTGACCCAGTTATGAAAAATAAACAGATAAATCATTAATTATCTTATTTTTCTATAAGAATAATTAATTAATCACTAATTAATTATTATTTTTTTGTCAAGTTTGACTAAATCCCTTAGAAATAACTAAACAAATCATTATTTGTTTATTATTCCTTAACCAATTTCTTGATATGATAAATAAATCATTTATTTATTTATTATTTCAAAATAAAAGTTTAAATACTTTTTCCCTCCTAATGAAATATAATAAATTATTCCAAGTTGTTATTCCAAGAATGGGGTTAAAAATATTTTATTATTGCTCATTATTCAAGGATAACTCAATATGTTGTTATAAATAGAAGGGTTTTCCATTCATTATTCACTTTTGATTATTTTTGGTGTTGCACTCACTGTTGTAACTCTGATTATTTTCATTGTCGCACACCACTTTTTCCATTTGAGCTAAAACATTTTATTTGTTGGGTTTACACATTATAGAGGAGAGAGACTCTATCAAAAAGCTGAAGCCATTTGAGGATAGCCAAGAACCCATCCCATAGAGGGGGGGACTGGTCACATTTATTTGTTCCCTTCACAGGTGTTATAATAAGATCTATTCTTTGTATATCTTGTTTCCATTGGATGATTGGAGTTATTACTGTTTTTTTTTTGTTTAACTATGATTGTGGCATAAATCAGGACTTTGGCAGGGTTTGTTTCTATCAGTAGCTAAAAATATACAATGTTTAGCAACCATTTATATTGTTGAGACTATTTGTCATCCACAGTCTTAAGTGTTTTCTTTTCATACATATTTGAGAGGAAAATACTACTGCAACAGATAAAGCTTCTTTCATGTTATCAACAAGTACTATTTTCTGAGCTCTATCTCCAAACATCGCAATATTTTAAGGAAGGGAACTGATATACCATTCAATTTGTACATCAATGCCAGGTATGAAGGTAGTTGGGATTTTATTTAATAATTTGTTTAATCTTGAATTAAAGTTTTTGATTTTCTCATTTGGATTAGATTTAAGATTTCATAAATCATTGATCAAGGTAGTTATTGTTCGATCATCCCCAAAAAAATTAAGAATTGTTCTTCAAATGTATCCCAGTATTTTATTGATCGAACTGGTAAAGAGAAATACTAGGACCCTGGATATCCTTCCAATGTATAAGGGAATAATCTACAGACTACATCTTCTTTCGAAACCCCATTGAGATTGATTGTCAACATAAAATTATGAAGATGTTCCTATGTAGGTAAACCATCATCTGGATTGTATTTAGGTAACCATATTTTTGGCTTCTTAGGAAGAGGATGTAAAGGTGGTGTCATTTCAACTTATTATGGGTTATTCCATGGTTTGTTAGGTTGATTCACCATTCTTGGAGTATTAGGACTAGAAGAATTTGTACTTGATGAAGAGATTGTGGGAGATTTGACAGTTGAAGAGGTTTCCCTCATAGTACTACTGATTAAAATATCACTAGTTTATTGTGGAAGAGGAATGTGAATAGAAGAAGGGGATAAAGGATGATAGGAAGAAGGAAAAGGAGAAGGAGAAGAAGTGGGATTGACAGAAAGAGTCTGAGGTGGAGAAGATGATATAATCCCACTAGCTGAAGATTCAATATTTGGAGTATGTTTCTTTTTCCTATGAGTGGACAATGGAAATTCATAAGTCTAAATTCCGAGATTCTCACTCTGAGATCTAATTAAAACTCTAGAATATTGAAGAGATGAAGTGACACTTCCTTTAGATAGATTAGTCTATGTTATCACTCAAATTTTTTCCTTAGAAGTTATCAAAGAAGGAATAGTCTGAGGTAACCACAAACCTAATATTTTAGACTCGGGTTGTAGCCCACCTAAGTCCAAAGAGGGCTCTCTCTTTATAATTTAAGTTTGTTTTGAATAAGATTTTAGGGTAGTTCTTAGTGTTCATGATTGTTTGTTTTGATTGGGTGGTAGAAGTAAGGAAATAGATGGGCAGAGCAAGTATTCAGGCCATTGGGCTATGGAGTCAATCAAGAAAGGCTTAACTGGATTTGATCTATCACTAAGGTAAGAGTCCACAGGGCAGGATAGCACAGTAAAAGAAAATCTGCAGGTTTAAATGGATGAAGTAGTCCTAACTAGGGAAAAGGGCAATGAAGAATCCTTAACCGGGATTAAGATGAAGAAAGGAAGGATGATCAGTAGCAAAGGGCAATGAAGAATCCTTTACTATGGATCAAAGGGGGGGGGGGGGTAAACTACGGAAGTAAGGGAGCAATTAAGAATTCCCAGACCAAGGCAGTTTAGTAGAAAACATAAAGAAAGCAAACAGTTAAAACAGAGAGCACTTAAGCTAATTCTAATGATATCATTCCTTGTTTGCTTTACAGATTTAATAAGAAACACATATGAATATTCATAACATGAAGAGAATACAATATTTAAACACGAAAAGATGATACTTGTTTGTTCCAACTATGCACGAGAATCTAGTGAAATGTCCTTAGCTTTATTTCATATCCAGCAAAACCAGTCTAGTCTTGAGTACAATAGCTCCTTGGATTAAAAATAAAATGTCTACAAAAATATATTTTAATCCACACTAATTACTTCAATTCGTGAAGTATTTATACAAAAATTGATACAAAATATCTCATAACCATATGAGAATTATTCTAGGGAAAAAAAATATCTTCAACACGAAGATAGAGACAGATGGAGAACTTTCTTCTAGCTATCCCTTTTATTGTGACTATCCTAGCTGTTGTAACTCAGATTTAGATCTTTCAGTTGCTTTGTAGTTATGTGCTAGAATCACTTTCTATCTTATACCTACTGATACTCTTTAAATGTTCTTCTTTGATCATGTCTTACTTGTTTTACCTAGCAACCATGTTCCACCATTCACTATCAGGTAATTTCATCCTTATCATTTTCCTATAAATCTCATCAGCTTATGTGTACTTAGCAAAATTTGGTTTGCTTGTGAACAAGTGCTTGACTTCATGCTCTATGTAGAACAGATTCTCAAGACCGTCATATAACACCTTTCCAGTCGGAAAAGATTTCACCCCTGAAGTACTAGCTAGCTTTTGGCCAGCTTGTTTAACCTTTCATTGTAATCTTCCTAGGTCATCAGCTTGTCATTTATTACCATAGGACTGGGAAGTCCTTTTTCTCTTAAGATGCCATACTTTAGCATAAAGTTGTCAATGTTTGCTTGGATGCTCTGACATCTTTTCTCCAGATTGAGCATTAGGTTCCTTTTGGTGAGAACCTTTTTTATCTCTATGATTGTTGTTGTTCTATCTTCTATCTCTAGTTCATCAAGCTGATATCTATTTTTGTTGTTCAAAAATGTGATTAACTGATTGGCTTCTTCAGGTTTATTTCCCAATTCTTCCACTGTCTTGTGGATTGCTTCTGTAGCCATTTTGACTAATTCAGTTTGTTCAAAAATAATTTGAATAGAAGGCCAAACATCATTGATGGAATCAATGATGTTAGCCCAAATAATTTCTTTCATATCTCCCAATGGCTCTTGTAATGTTAAGTCCTTTTCAAGAACTTTTATTCTTTCTACCATCCTCTGGTTCTTCTGAGCTTCTTCCTTTTGTTGTATTTGAGCAAGTTTACAATTGGTCTCTAAACTTGACACTTGTTCTCTGAGTTTCTTAAGCTCAGTGGCCTGGATACTCATTTCTTCCATGGCCTTGATCAATTCTGCAGTCTTCTCTGTTGGTGTCTTTGTGTTGGTTGATGTAGATGTGCCTGCTGAAGTACTTGTTACTGGTAATGTTGTAGCTAGTGGAAGTGTAGGTGCCAAGGTAGCTGCCAAGGTGGAGGGCACTACTGTGGAAACTATAGGTATTACAGTCTGAGGAGTGGTGGCCAACTCACTCTGCTTGGACTGTATCAAATTATCCAATTCTTTCTCAGTTTCCTTTAACTGTTCATTAAGCTTTAGGACCAAGTCCATAAGCTCTTCCTCCTTTTTGGTTTCCATTACTTCAGTTGTCTGAGGATGATGAAGAGGAGGAATCTTGAGCTGCTTTTTCAGTGCAACTATGTCATCGTTTTTCTTCTTGATAAGCTTCTCTACAGCTTTCACATCCTTGGGATCATGTCCCAGCTCTATGACCAAGTCCTCTAAGGACTTTATCCTAGTGTCTTTGGCCTGTGAAGAGGCCTTCTCCAACTGGAATTGTGCTGACATGTTATTCAGTGAATTCTGAAGTTGGTGGGTTGCTATTGCCTTGCTGGTCAAGGTGGAATAGACCATTTCACCAGTTTTCTTATGTAATTCAATTTGGTCAATAGGATGGATATCCTTTGCCAATACTTCAAAATCTGTTTTTAGGTAATCTGCCATTGATTTAGGTTGTTGTGTGGTTGCCTTCAAAAAACTCATCTGCAATTTTTCCTTATTTTATGTCAAAGGTTGGCGTTTGCCTTATCTGGTTTGTTGGAGCCATATTCAGATAATGTGCATAACTTTGCACCTTTAGCCTTCCGTTCCATGCTTTGATTTCCTTGTATTTTTCCTTGATATCTAGGCTCTGTCCAGTAGGATCCCTGAAGGAGGACACTTCCACGCTCTGTTGTCTTTCCAACATTTGAGATTGTGATGTGGAAGGTTCTTATGTCCCTCCTGAAGCAATGGTATGCATGCTTTCTGTCCTTTCTACTCCTGAAGTTCTTGTTGTTTCTTTAGTGTATTCCTGCTCTAAAAATGGATTCGACCTCTGCCTTTTAGCGTAGGTTTTGGTAGTAGGTCTACTAGAAGGAGTGGCCTCCTCATTTATAGGAGTTTGCAAAATCGGGGGATTGCTCATGATTTGTTCAGGTTGAGCAAGTTCCCCTGAAATCTCAAGTTGTTCTGATTCTTCTTGCTGTTCTGAAAGCTCTGGTTGCTCTGATGGCCCTGCTTCTGTTGTTTGCCCATTGTGTCCTTGTGATTGTCTCTAAGATTGAGACTCTTCTGGCACCTGTACAAATGAATCCTCATCAAGTCTTCTATCTAAATCAATCAAAACATTATTTACAGCAGTCTCTATGCTATCCCGGTCTACCAAAGTATTTTCCACCCATTCAAGTTGATTTGCATACTGCTCAATTTCAGGGATTCTATGATGGATGTAAGGAGATAATTTATTCTTTTGTCTCCTATTACAAATGAAGTCTAAGGGATCATAATTCCATATAAAACTTTGTTTTAGTTTCAACCTTTGAAGGATTTCATCTGCTTCCTTTCCTGCTTCCCTACTGTTACAAATAAATGGGCCCAACTGATCTTTTATTCTAAGTTGGGCTTTCTTCTTGGCTTTCACAAAATGCACCTCATCTGAATTGATCATTTTCCTGTAGTACTCTAGAGCAAACAATCTCATGGGGAGGTATCTAGGCAGCTTGTAGGGAGCCAGCTCACATCCATAGATTCTGATTTCAGTGTGGTTTTGGTACAAGTACCAATCCCCCACTTTATACTACTTAGACAACTATAGGACCCTCCTGATGTCTGCATTGATTCTTGGGGGAGGGCTTCCTAGCAGCATAGTTTTCACAGGATACACAAAGAGATCTATGAAGTCGGTATAAGAATATTGAGAGTCAAACTGATGGATTAATGAAGTCCAAAAGATCACTGATCTGGGGTTGCCTTTGGTATCAAGCTTTTGGAGGGAATTGGAAATCTATCAGCTTGATAATACAATAATAAATGATACAGAACTGAGGAATACTTAAACACTCTTTCATTTTCTAATCTCATGAATTGATCATGCATTTTGTCAGCAATAAAATTTGCATAGTCAAACATGATGGCTGGTGGTTGGCCAGGAGAGTAGATGGACATGAAGGATATTATGATTTCACCAAAAAATTCACTTGTGGTGTAACCTAGCACACTAGATATCATGTCTATGATGTCTCGGCCAAGGTTGGAGAATATAGCCCACAGATAAGGGGGAGAGTCCTTTGGGGCGTACTGTTCTTCTCTGATAAAGATCTGGAATAACTGAGCCAATCTAATTGATGTGAGAGTAGGGTATCTATTCAGCATATCTCCAATGGAAAGAGCAGTCAAGCTTTGGCTTGGTTGTAATTGTAACATTTCATTAATAGATTCGGCAGTAATGGTAAATAGAAAAAATTAGTCATGGGTTCTTACTGCCCTTTGGATAGGATCATAATCATGTGGCAGTAATGTACTATCTCTGGGAAGATATGAGCTCTGGGGAACTAGTATTTGGGTAAACTTGATTCCCACAGTCCAATTTGGTCTGCATGGTTCAAGTACTAGTCTCTGTACTTGCAGAATAGTTTCAAAGGGGATTTTGAGACAGAGGTATCTTTAATCTAGAAATCTTTGTCTGCAAGTGGGAGATGGTCTAAATCCCTGTGGGGAGTCATAATGGGCATGATATTCAATGCAATTGGGGCATCCATCCTTGGTTCTTGTGGATTCAAGGACGGGGGCAAAGGGTTTACAGTGAAATTGGGAAAAATTGGTCTATTTCGAAGTTTTTTAGGATCACCAGGCAGCTTAATTTACTAAATTACTTAGTATTTAAAGCAATTTAGTTCAGTTTTGGCAAGAAAACAGGGTTTCTTAGTGGAAATTGGGGTAAATACCTGGTTTTGGCTGTTGAACGGAGTAATGGAAACTATGCACTATTTGCAGGAAGCGCATGGGTCTGCAAGGTTGTCTAGAGTTCAGCATCTTTGGTAAGTTGACGCCTGGTAGCAAGTTGACAGTTGAACATACTATGTGCTTTGCATGGAAGTTAGAATGTTCTTTTTCACGATAAAACGAAAAAACTATAAGTTTTTTGGTTTTATGCGTAAAGTCAATGACTTTGGCGGGTACATTGGGAAAATGACAGTTGGCACCAACGGGGATGTGACGTTTTGGCATGTAGCGGAGGTGGTAAGCGGAATCCATCACACCACTTTTTGGGATAACTGGTTTTTGGGGGAGGCCGCCCGATGCCATTCATCGGGCACCACGTAGCGGCGGGGTGAACAGTGAAACCGCTCAATCATTAGATCTGAAGGGGTCAGATCGCACGGTGATCGAAGGATGATTTGATCGAAGGCTTAATGGAGGGGTCCGACAAGGTTTTAATGAGCGGAAAGGTTAATTAACTACGGATTAGGGAGGCTTAATGACGTCATGGTTGATTTGATTGGCGGGGACAGATTTAATTAATCACTGATTGACTAAATACTCTTTTTATTCGGCGGAGGGTTATGGTTCTTAATTGGCCGTTGATTGACTAATTAATCCATTTAATTAATTTATTAATAAGGCTTATGTTTCAAACCTCGGGGCGGGATATTTGTGATATGGGATTTAATAAAATATACAGGGAAGGGTTTATTTTTAGGAGTTAATAACTATAATTAAGATTAAAGGTTAATATGAAATGAAAGCGTAAAATTGATTATTTCACTAAGTATAATGTGTTTGACATTTATTTATATATTTGCATTTGCACATTATAACTTAGGCTAAATGCTTTTTGTGGGTTTTTGTGGAAAAGGGGGTTTTTTATAGGGGTAATAACTTTCCCTAGGTGAATGGTGATTTCACTTTAGGAAAAGGGGTTCTTTAGATAAAATGAATGAATTATGGAGGGGGTGAATTTTGGTAAGGGGACTTTAGTACTTAGACCCTATAAGTTATTGGGCCGAGGGTCTAGTCCCTCCAAAAGTCAGAGAAATGCTGTGAGCCCCTTTAACTTAAGGTTTTAGGTACTTCTATCAATGCTTATGGTAAATTAGTGAAATTAAAGGTAAAAAGAATGGGGAAATCAATCACTTGACTTTGTAAATGTTCCATCGTCATCCATACTTTTAGTAACTTGATGATGAAAGTAAATGATATGATTTTATCCAATCAATCACCATAATTCTGCAACCATCCAACTACTTACCCATCTATTCATCCTACAATTTTTTCTACTCTTTATTAGGGTGCACTTACGTTGGCAAACCCTTATCAAAACATTTTCCTTTTCTTTTACAATAAAAAACTATCTAAGTCTATCCTTATTACATCCAAGGGCTCAGATTAAAAAATTGAGCTCATTTTATTAACTCTACCTATCTACTTATCTGCCAAGATTAAACAGTTTGGTCAGATTTTATTCTCTATCTCTAAGCATGAAATTCAAAACATGGAATAACCAAGATTAAAATGTTTGGTTACCATGGATTGTGGCATAAATAAAAAATTGCACACAATCATTATTATACAGAAAAATAAATAGCAGTGGCATTTGGACTTGCACACTTTCATGGTCTTTTTCTTTCTTGGGGTTCATTTTTTCATCTTTTTTTACCTTTTTTAATCTTTTTGTCCCTTGATTTTTCTTTTGGGACATACCCTCTTTACATTTTTTAAATTTTTTTGATTTTTTGAATATGGAAAACATTTGCAGAAAGCAAAGGTATGTACATATTACAGATTTGACCTTAGCCATTCAAAAATTATGACACCTATTGGTATAGGAACATAACAGTGGCTCCACTTGGGGATGGCATTTCTTGGTGAAATGTCAAGAACTAGTAGATCAATGGCCTTCTGAATTACTGTGTTTTTACTCTGCAACTTTTCCCTTTTACTTTGCTGCTTTATTGATACTTATGATAGTAAACTTTTGAAGCTTAGGGCCTTCTCTTCGGGCTTCAACTCCAAAATTTACCATCCAATCCACACTAAACTTTGTGAAGGATATATTATGTACAAGTGATTAGTGAAATCAGTGACTAGGATCTATATAGTGCTTAAGCATCTGACCATTGACTAGTCCTCCTTCTACTTTTGCACCATCCAATTCTTTGAGGAAATAAGCATTGTTACCTCTGAAAGCATAAATAATGTAAGGGCCTTTCCATAGGAAGTCAAACTTCCCATGTTTACCTTTATCCTCCCTTCTTGAGTCCCATTTCAAAACTTTATCTCCTAGATAGAAATCTTTTGCCTTGGTTCTTTTGTCAAAAGCTTTCTTAATTATTTCCTGCACAATCTGGGATCTGATATACACCTCCTCCCTGGTTTGCTGCAAGTGAATTGTCTGATTGATCCTTCTTTGAATATCATTTTTCTCAACCTGTGCTTCTTGGAGTAATTTCATCACTGGGGTTCCCAAAGAAGATGGGAAGACAGCCTCCATTCCATAGACTAGCTGGTAAGGACTGGTGCCAATGGATTTCTTTGTGGTCAACCTGTCTGCCCACAAGGCATTTACTAGTTTCTTATTCCAAGTTTTCTTGTTATCTTCCAACAGTTTTTTGATGATATTCATTAAGCTCTTATTGGAAGACTCTGCAAGTCCATTTCCTTGGGGATAGTAGGTTGTGGAGTGACCAAGGGTTATATGATATTTGTTGCAGAAATCAATCATCCTTTTTTATTTAAAGGCTGTTGCATTGTCTGTGATGATTTTGGTGGGGCAACCAAATCTGGACAGAATGTTGGCCTCAAGGAAACCTATTATGACAGTATCAGTGGCTTGTCTTGAGGGTATGGCTTCTATCCACTTGGTAAAATAATTTGTGGCAGTTAAGATTCGTTTACGTTGGGTAGAGGAAGGGGGATGAATTTCACCAATGAAGTCAAGACCCCACTGTTGAAATGGTGTTTCAGTAGATATAGGTTTCAAAGGTAATGGCAGTAGTTTTCTTTTTCCTTCAAAAATCTGACATTTGTGGCATGAGGTTACAAACTTCTTTACATCAGCAAACAGAGTGGGCTAGTAAAAACCAGCCCTTAAGATCTTATCAGCTGTTGTCTTCCAATAAAGATGTCCCCCACAATCACCTGCATGAAACTCTTGCAATATTTTGTCAGATTCTTCCTTTAACAAACAATTTAAGAGGATGCCTTCATGATTTTTCCAAAATAAAGCATTGTCAATTATGCAAAACTTCAAAGATTTCATTTTTAAGAACCTACTTTTAGTCCTGGATAACTCTGGAGGAGCTTGAAGATTTTGTAGAACGTATATTATGTCAACATACCATGGTGAATCTGTAAAGGCTTGGTTGATCTGTGGAGTCGCCATCTCCTCTTCGTTATCCAATTCTGCAATGAAGTTTATGTCTAGGGCCTGGTAGTTTGATTCAGCCATGAGCTTGGCTAAACCTTGGCCTTTGATCAATTTTGTAGGTTTAATTTCTAAATCATACTCTAATATTGTAGCTATCCACTTCCCTCTCTTTCCATCAGGTCCATCCTGTGTTAGAATGTCTTTGACTACAACATTGGGAACATAAGCCACTATATGAGAGTACAAGATATAAACTCTGAAATCTTTAATAGCTTTAACCAGAGAAAAAGCCTACTTTTCCATTATATTATACGTTAAAGGTAACATCATCTGTGGATTCAAAGAAAGATCATTCCTCCGCAATAGCTTGCCAGTCCTTTGACACACATCACACGCTTTGCAGTAAGTTCTTAAATCCTGATGGAGGATTGGTCACCACAACCTTGCGCGTAGAATCTTCTACGTGGTCACTCTACCTACATAATTCCCTCCCGTGGCACCCCCATGAGAATCCCTGAGGATACTGCTCCTTTCAAACTCTGGTACATATTGTCGCAATATTTCATCAGACCCCATTTTGTACAGATGCCCAGCAATGACAGAAAAATCTGTCGCGCGTGTTGGGCAGCGGATCCCCCCACCACATGTTTTTTGGGCTTAAAACCTGGGTTTTTGTAAATGTAATGTAAATACTCCGAGAAATGCAGGCGTGGAGCGCGAAAGTCCAAGATGAGTCATAGGGTTGTATGCCCTAAAATAATGTAATTTAATGTAAAGTTGTGTCGACCTACCCATGGTCCGCGGACCATGGGATTGTATAAATAGAGCGAGGTTCTAAGTGTAAAGATAGTTTTTGAAAAGCAAGTAATAGATAGATGCAAAGGCATTGTTAGAATATGGAAGTGGGTCTGAAGTGTATTGGGTCATAGTAGTAGGAAGAGGATCTACAGCTGAGTGCACAGAGGACTAGTAGAGTCCGCAGCTGAGTGCATGGACCCCTACAGCTGAGTGCGCAGGTCGAAGTCGGGTCTATATTGAACTGAACTTGAAAAGGATTATTAATAAAGCTAAGTTGATTTGGCATATTGTGCATCTATTTCATATATCTATATTTTGATGTTATGTGTTAATGGTATCTGTTTATTTATATGTGCACACTTGTATGAATGCTTATGTATGAAAACCTTATAAGTAATTAAGCGAACAGAACCTAATTAAGGCAGACTTGGGTATTTAACATTGGTCGCACTGCGGCTAGAGCTACATAAAGGCAGTACCATAGGACACAAGGAGATCGCTGGTACGCATAACCTAGTAAGCGTGAATGTCGGATCGCATACCTATCACACCCAGACCAGACATCCCCAAGGTGTGGAAACCTGGTTCCAGCACCCTCCCATACTACTTTGGGTGAGACCTCAGTCTGCGCTCCGTGGATTGTTGCCAAAAGGGCCAGTAGTATAGGGATTTGCTTGGGCTAAATCACTTCTGAACCTAGGTCAGGCCCCACGTAGCCAATAGAACGCACCACTAACTCCTTCTTCTATTGGACGGTGTAACCTTCCGGGGCAATTCCTATCGTTAATAAGTGTATGATATATTTAAAATGACCATCCGCGATGTGCACCACAAATAGTTGTGCATCAGGAAACCCCTCCTCCAAATTAGTGGGCTCTTCCCGTGTTTCAATGTAAAACAGATGGTTTAGTCCCGTGTTCAGTCGTCCAGGTTCCATAATAACTTCAAAATCGTAGTCCTGGAACAATAACTGTTTGGTCAATTCAGTGTCCTAAATTTCTCTACATAAATTATCAATCCGGGTATCATAAACTGATGAATTGTAGTGCATTTTTTGTGCTATCTAACCCTTCTTACTTCGTTTTTTTATGTTTTATGTTGTTTTGGGGGGTTTTTGGTCTTTTAATTCCTAATGATTTACAATGTAAATTATTAGAACTAAATCTAACTTTCGTAAAGACTGCTCAAAATCTAAAAATGAAAACAAAGCTAAGAAAGAAATTAAAATATAATTAAGAAAGATTTGGAATCAAAGCTAAGAAAGAAATGAAAACAAAGTTTCTATTCTTATTTTACTATTATTTCCAAATCATGAATTAAAACTAAAAGTGAAATTTGCAATTGATATCTAACTTAATTACAGAAATAAAACTAAATGAAATACTTGGTTACTATGCCTCTCAATTTTGGGAGAAAGTCTTCTTGGGATGACATTTGAGTAATTTTGTACTTCACTAATCTAAAAGAAATCAAATACAGAGATGCAAAAATAACTCATTGCATAGATGAAATGTTCAACCACCTAGTTAAGGATGAATTATCAACTTGAAGGGTTTTCCATAAACATTCATTAACACCATGAGTCAGTAAACTAAAAATGAAATGGCAAAGACAGTAAATGACATTGATCATTTTAATTGAGAATTTAAACTAGCAAAACAGCAAATGAATTAAACTATCCAACAGTGTATCCTTATCATTCTTCAATCCTACTCTCATCCTCAAACAAGGTTAGTTCTTAATTGAAGAAACAAGATTACACCATTGAGTTCTATCTTTTAAACTACTGATAAAAACTGAAAAGAGATCAAGCTAATGGACACCGCTCTAAATTATAAACATTGTTAATAAGAAAATGATGGAAATTGCATTATAAACATTGTTAGTAAGAAAATGATTATAAACACTGTGAAAGAAAATGATGAATTCACAGTTAACAAGAACAAGAAAAATAAAATGAAATGGAACCTTCTTCAGTGTAGGGGACCTCTGCAACTGATTAGGCTACGCCTGCTCAATCAACTCCAAGAAAACTCCTTCAGATGTTCATAAAAACATGCGGTCTTCTCATATTAAAACAGGGACACAAAATGCCCAAAAATTACAGAGTCTAGAAATTCAATTTCACAGTAATACTATTACTATTACTACTAAATTCTTCAGTCCTTTACACATTATAAGAAAAATCATATAACTGTTTTTGGAGAAAAGCATGTTACAGCCAAACACGTAGAAGACAGATATGCGGAATTTCTTCCTCGGCTGCTAGAGACATAAATCCAAGATATGGTGGCTGTTGGATTCGTTTGTACAGGTGGCTGTTGGAGTCCGTAGGTTCAAGTAGTTTCTCTAGATAATGCTTCCCATCACTATGAAACGCATTAATTAACCACGAAACGGAGTCCTGTTACCTTCGGTCTCTTTGTGTTTGACTTATCCATTGACCGTAGTCTTATGCCATCTTCTTTATCGACCTGGGCTAAATGAATAGGACAGGGTCCATGTCATGATGATTTCCAAGCTACCCATGTGGCTAGTTTCTCCTTCTAATGCCTGCAACTTGTTAGAGCGTGAAGGTAGCTGCGGAATAGCCGATTAGCTACAGAATAGGCTACGTTCCGTAGCTAATATACAAAAAATTATTCAAACAGCAAAACATAAAAGCATAACATGTAAATCACTAAATGTCCTCCTCAAGACAGTATATACTGGTTATTGATGATGAGAATGCATCTTTCTTATGGAAAAACAAAGAAAAGGAATGAGAAGAGTTGCTAGGGAAAGAGTAATTTTGAGGCTCAACAATAACAACCACCTGCAGATTCTCCCCCCCAACACAGGCTTATTGACCAAGTATTTCAACGTGGAATGATTTGTATACATCTTAAAATGGCCACCCAGTAAATAGTGTTTAAACTTCTGGAACACGTATACCATGGCTAACCCTTCACGGGCGATGGTGGAATAGTTCTTATCCACCTTGGATAACCTTTGGCTTGTGAACGCTATAGGATGGTCCAAATCTCCTCTGTCAGCCTGTGTCAGTACTGCTCCCAGCACTATACATGATGCGTCAACATGTACATGAAACTCCTTCTTCCACTTCGGGAAGACAAAAATCGACACGGTGACCATCTTTTCCTTCAATACCTCCAAGCTTTTCTTACAATCCTCGTTCTAGCAAAATGTGACATCCTTTTTCAACAACTTCTCCATATGCGCAGTGATCTAGGCATAGCCTTTGATAAACTTTTTTTAATATCTTGTATGTCCTAGGGTGGCGCGCATCTGTTTCACACTCCTCGACGCTTCTAAGTTAAGTATCACGGCGATCTTCACAAGATCTACCATCAATCCCTGTCTACAAACCACATGACCCAGCAGGGTCCCAAAAGGAACACAAAATAGGCATTTCTTCAGATTGAGCGTGATCTGGTATCTTCGACAGGTATCTAGCATCAGGAGAAAACTTGTGACATGGTGTTTCACCAGCCCAAACATAGTCTAGTCATCAAAGTACACTTCCAGGAACTTATGAATAAATTCCTTGAACGCTGCAATGACTACGCGCGAAAAAATTGCAGGTGCATTCTTCAATCCAAAAGGCATTACAGTGTATTGAAAACACCCCCACTCAGTCACGAAGGTCGTCTTGCTCCTATCCTCCAGTGTGACTTGATGGTACCCAGAGAACCCATCAGTGAAGGAATATGCTTCCTGGCCACCCACATTGTCCAACACTTCATCAGTGAATGAAGTTGGGAAAGGATCATGTACACAAGTGTCATTCAACTTCCTAAGATCTACGCATATCCTTATTTCATCCTTCTGCTTCTTTTCCTACACCACCATTGGGCTTACCCAATCAAATTCTTCTACGGGCTCAATGATGCCTACTGTGAGCATCTTGTCTAGCTCTAAGCGAACCTTCTCCTTATACTTCGGATTGAGACGGTAAGGTCTTTTCTTAACTGGCTTCGCGTCGGGCTTCAACGTGATCTTCATAACACCTAGGTCCCCAAGCATCCCTTTTAGATTCGTAAACTTGGTAGGGAATAAATCCCGGTATTCGTGGAGTAATTCAGCGACCTCATCCACCATCGTGTCGTCCCAGTAATCTCCAATATTCGCGAATTTGGACTTTGCCTCCATACCAATATTTACCTGTTTCATTTTCAGTGGTGCAGTTATATCAGGATTTTGAATCTACAGTCCTTCAACCTCGCGGTGACCTTCTGTTTTAGGGATGTTAATCTTTCGCGGATCCTCATCTTCTTCTTCAGCAATTACGTTATAGCATTCTAGCACGTGACTCGGCTAAGTGGTCCAATCCGGTTGAATCAGGTCCAAAGGATCCTGGAGTATCCTAAATATTGTTGCTTTCACTTCTTGTAGTGCCTCATCAATACAGTCAACCTATCTTCAAAGTTTAATGTCATTATGAATCCTTCGCACAGAATATCCCATTCACATGTACCATGGTAGAGCTTTGTTTCTAAGTACCAGTTCATTGGGATGACATCCAAGGTGTGACAAAATAAGTGCACCCATTCAGGTTGGGGCTTCACTCCATAAGCCTAAGCCCATTTGGCCAAGTGCGCATGCGGATCATCCTTCCCGTCTTACTTGTCTATCATTCATACCTTCAGCTTCCCAAAAAAATTTCTCATCATCCTCCTACATTCGCGCTAATAATCAAAGCTACCCTTGTGCATACCCCACCATCGGGCGGGAATAGCACGTTGTGCCCAATCCAAAGTTTGGAAGCGCTGCTTTTCTGGTACCTCCCTCTCAAATGCATCCAAAAATACATCCACGTCATTGAGGCCATCATAAGTGGGCAGATTTCTTACCTCTGACGACACACAGCTTAGGGACTGGGTCATCATGTTACAACTTAGTGTGGTTACTTCATGTAACCGATTCTACCATCACTCTAATTCTTCATTGGAGTCCGAGGTGCAAGAAATCTCACAATCCCATGTATATCATCCATCCGCTATTGGATTCACCCAATCTTGGTCTCATGTTGTTATCTTATAGATATAGTCCATATCGTCATTGCTCTCATAATCGCAAACTGGTTCATTATAGCGCGATCCTTCAACAAGATCTAGGGGTACTATTACACAGAGCAATTTCTTCTCAAATATCATATTTCACTTCTTTAGGTTGATTACCCCATTCATATCAATCGCCCAATCAATGCCAAGGAGCGCAGGGTAGGGGTTGATGTCATCTACAATTTCTATTACCTCAAAGTCAACCAACATGCTCGCACCTTCAATATCTACAGTCACCCCTTGCAGCTGCCCCATAGGGATGATCTTCTCCTGATTTTCCATTCTTAACTGAATCGGAGACCACTGCAGCGTGGGTCTTCCCATCCGTTCCCAAGTCTGTTCTGGTAGGACGTTCACATCTGACCCCAAATCCAAAATAACCTAATCCATTTCATATTCTCCTATCTGCGCGGGCAGCCTCATCTCTCGTCTTGTCCTTGTTTTATGCTTACCAAAATTTCATACTATGCATGGTTCACACGGAGTGTTTTTGGTGCATCTATTTATAAGCTCCTGTAATCCCTTCACAGCCTTGCTATCGCACAGCAACTTCATGCAAGTCTCTAGGAATGTTGTAAGCATAGAAGGTTCCATTTCCAGATCATGCTTGTCCTTGCTCCCTGAGGTGGAGGCCTCAATGAAGCTCTTCTTTGCTTCCATGAACGTTTCACATCCGCACTCCAAATCAAATTCAGCCTCCTTTTCCGGAGCTTTACGAACCCATGCATTGTCTTCGAGTTGTTTCCCCTTATCATCTCCTATTGAAATTCCACTTCGGAGCACTATATTCACATTCGGATCCTCTTCGCGAGGCTCAAACCTCATCATTTGTAGGTTCTGATTCAGCTGAGGTGGTAGCGCCCCTTTGTCGAGTATCCTTGCTATCAACGTAGGACAATCCTTCGTTTCATGATCAAACAGAGTGAAATAGTTGCACGACAGACGCATGGGGTTAGTGCAATCATGGGCATAGTGTCTTGGTCCTCTGCAATTGTAACAGATTAGTTGTCCCTGGCCTCTGTCAAGTCCTCCTCCGCCTCGGCCTCATTCGCGCCCCTAAAAGCCTGTACGCACCATCCCCACATTCTGGTCATAGGGGCCGCATTTTTGCCTGAACCCTATAGGTGAGTGTTCTATCCATCATCAGTTCATAGCTCTTGTAGTTGCGCTCATCATTCCCTACCAAACTACAGAAGTTACAGCACAGTTGTTGTGGTGTTTGTACAAACTTCTACAACAAATGACAATTATCTGTCATATGTTTTCCTGCTTGAGCTTCAAACCTCAAAGGCATCAGTCCTCCTCCTGCAATACAGTTCACAAAGATCGAGCAATGGTCTTTGTCATGCCCCTTACCTTTACATTTCAAGCACCATACCTCTTCGCGCACCTCCGGCTGAATTGTTCTGTCCTACTTCAAATTTTTCATTTCGAGGCAAATATTTTGCAACTGCGCATGGATTATTGAACCCCTAGATTTGGATCCTGCATTAGTGTTTCATGCAGTATCATTGCAATCTCCAAGGCCTCTGCCTGAGTCGTTATCTTCTGTTGTGACAGTGCAACCCTTAGGTGTGGCAGGAGTGAAGCCACGAAACATTCGCGGTGTTGTCCATCTGTTAAGTTCATATTAGCTTCGCGGATTTTACACTTCAACCTATGATCTAATTCCCAAGGTGTCTCGCCTAGTTTCATCGTGATTTCCTTGAACCCTATAATCAATTGTGTCTCATATTTAGGCCTACTGAATTCTTTATTTAGCGCAGTCTAGATGTCCTCCACCCCAATGTTTGTGTTATCATTAGAGTACTTGATGTACCAAGTTAGTTCATGATCCTATAGAGCACTAACCAATGTTTCCTTCTTCATGTGATCATCTGTAACACCCTGAGCTTCCCACACAGCTTTCACAATGAACCAAAACTGCTCCGGGTCCTCATTTCCCAATCCTTTGAACAAAGGCAACTTCAATGAATTTTCCATACTGAACTGCAGTGGAGGTGGAGGCGGAATAGGTGAAGTCACAGGTGATGGTGGTGAAGTTGGAGGTGGTGTGGGTGGAGGTGTCAGTCGCGGGAATCCATGTCTTATTAACTGAATAGCACTTCGCAGAGAAGCCTGCGCTACTCCCTCTTCGTCACCCAAAGGAGGTGAAATCAATGGACTATATTCATGACCGTTTCTCCCTTCGTTCTAGTAAGCCTTTCCACTTCGCGTAGCTCCAAACATCAAGGTAGATACATAACCCATTTTTCGCACAATAACATCTTAATCCAGGTATTCAAAGACTTCAAGTACTTACCTCGCGGACCTTTGAAAAAGCGTCACTCCACCTCGTTGTAGCTGACTGAGGTATCGACCGCAAATTCAGTCACAAATCCTCCTATGATGCGATCAAGCCAATGATCGACAGTGCGGGTGATCTTATCCTCAAAGGCTTCCAGTCTCTATACTAACTCTAGGGTCCAAACAATAGGACCATCAAGTCTCCACCTTCCTTGGCTATCTGCTAGCTTCACGATCCACTCGTATAGCTCAACCAGAAAGGAACAGAAAAAGATCTTGTGTATTTCTGTATATAGGTACCTGTCCAGCCACTGTTCCTTTGTTAGTCACGGATTTTTGTTCTCCTGCGCCGCGAATTCATGGATCTTCCTATCCAACCAATCTTCGATCTCTTTCTTAGTTGGATTCCAGTGATATGACATCACACATCTCTTATGCAGATTCTGGTGCCAGAAACGAAACCATTTGTTGGCTGCGTGGGGCCTAACACAGGTTCAGCGTTATTTAGCCAAACAAATCCCTACACTACTAGCCCTTTCTGCATCAACCAGTGGAGCGCAGACTGAAGACTCACCCGAAGCAATATGGGGGGATGCTAGAACCAAGTTTCCACACCCAAAGATGGTCGTGATGCCGATTTATTCCTTCTGTTCCTACTTCCACACAGGTCGTTAAGTTCTAGGGCTCTGTCTGTCTAGCCCTTTATTCCGCCCTTCGGTACCTCCGCGAAGGGGTACAATTGACCTTCGTGTAGCCCTAACCTGCGGTTCAGGTACTTTTGTGCTGCTAGGGTAGCGTATCGTGCAAATTCCCAAACTAGCTTAAGTGTCTTACTTATCTTATTAAACAATCACAGTTAGTGCCGCGTAAATAGATATCCTTACTTGCATTCAATTATCCAACGTAATTACATACATTCGCGCATCACATAAGCATTATAAATGAAATTCATACACAATATGACAAGATGCATTAACAGGAAACAAAGACACGGAATTTGTAAAATGCTTCTCTTTATTGATATCTTCAGATGATTATAGACTCTATCTGCCCTATGCACACAGCTGAATGGGTCCGCACACTCAACTGCGAACTTCCACCCTAGGCCTTTGCGCACTCAGCTGCAGAGCCTCTACCTACACTAAGACTCAAAACTTAGACTTCTCTCCTTATCGCTCAAGACTTCTTACTTCTCCCCAAACTTATTACTACTTAGAGCTTACTTACTTAGCTCTTTTTTATACAATCCCATGGTCCGCAAACCATGGGTAGATCTTTACAGCTGACTTTACACTTTACAAAATAAGGGCGGACAACCCTTTATGATTCATGACACCTTCGCACTCCGCGACCACAAAATGCGGAGACTTTACAACTTTATTATAAAAATTGACCCAAAACATGGGATTTTAGCCCCAAAAATGTCCTTGGGGGATCCTTTTCCCAACAAGCATCATAAATACCAATAATCAAAATCTTTCCTAAGGTTCAAGTTAAAAATTGACTCGCACGGTTGCAAAAAATCCCAATCAGCACCTCAAATTGCGAACTTTCTTAAGAAACACTCCAACTCTTGATATGATGGGCTGAAAAATTTGATCCTTGAGCCCCAAGAAGCCTTAAAGGCAAGGAGATGGTAGCTCTCATCTCATTTATGAGGAAAACAACCACATTGATGAGCCAAAGGAGGGAAGGAGTGTCCAAAAAATTCTATAAATACAAGTTCATGGAGAGCCAAAAACAAGAAGAAGTAGTGCATTGTTATGCTGCCAAAATTTCTCCCTAACAATCAAGCATACCATTGTGAGGAGAATTCCACCATTGAAAGTCTCTTCTATACTTCTTTGAGAGAGAAATAGCTTGCAAAAGAGATTGAGAAAGGGAAATCCTTGTTGAGAGTTTTTGAGCACCATTTCTCAAACAATTCTCTTCAAGTGTCTTTGATACTTCTATTGTAACTCTTCTACCATTAGCAATCAATAAAGAGGATCCTTTTCCTATACCTTTGTTGATTTTTTTTGCTTCATTAAGATTTTTTATGTGTTATTTAGTGTAGTTTTAGTTTTGTTTTGTTCATGCATTGCTTCCATTACTTTCAATACTTTGTTTATCCATGTTTGTCCACTAACAACATCCAATTGTTTGTATTTTCCTTGTAGGTAACAACCAACTCCAAGGAAGGTGTTTTTGGGACCCATAGACAACAAAAACACAAATATAGTAAGCTACTTTTACCCAATAATCCTTCCCAAGACATGCCCATATGGGATAAGTTACAACCAAGGTTTCAATCAAATCAATCCAAAAACATGCATGCATATGAAAAAATCACAAAGGGAGAGAATGAAACACGCATTCTATTGAGAGAAGTATGTTATTTGATGTTGTCATCTTGAGGGATCACTAGAGATATTTTCTCTACTCTCGCTCCTATACTAACTACCTACGCACAAACAACAAGTTTCCACACCCTATGCTCTGTAAAAACCTATTAGAATTATTACATGATCATAATCAATGTATTAGAAAAAATCCAACACGAGAGAATGAAATAGTGGGGAAAAGCATGTGATGTTTATATTATACCAAAAATTGTGTTGTACATCATCATACTTCCTCTATTCTTTGCCTATGGTCATCCTCTCAATAACATCCCATTATTTACTTGGACAATAGCAATTCCTTATCGCAAGGAATCCTCTCAAGTTTGCAAGCTGAAAACACTTTGGCATATGATACTTTCCTCCTTTTAATTGATCTATGGAGACATTTTTTTTATATATATCTCTAAGGAGTGATTACATTGAATCTATACATATTATTGATCATTTATCCTTTCATCCTTATCCTTTGAGAGTGATCAACTTTGACCATGTTTGAGCTTATCGATGCAAACTTTTTCTCTAGTTCCCCATCAAAGTGTAACTAGTGCATTGTTGGCTCTTTGTTGCTCCCTGCTAAACCACACATTGCATTATTAAGCCTAGTAGTGTTGGATTATAGTGGTAAGGGATTGTTAAAGGCACCAATTGTGGTTTTTGGAGCTTTCCATGTACCAATTTGTGCATCTTGATTTGTAAGATGTTGTTCCCTACTGGTAGACCCAAAGGGGTGATTTTTTGAGATATAACACCTACCATGTGTCTTTTTCCACATGTTCAATTGACCACCTAAAAGTGCCAAAAATGATTGCCATGTGTTTTCACCTTTGGCTTCCATTTCATTTCCTTAGCCTATTCACTACCACCTATCTCCATGTGTCATTCCACATGTACTTTCAAGTGAGTTGGGGCCCACATGTTGGCTAAGGAAGAAATATGGAAATCCAGTATCTAGGGGTTAATCTAACAACTCTTGCAAAAAATGGTTCAAATGCCCAGATATGCTTAAGAGGCCCAAATACATTGTTGAGACTTGGATAGTACTTTAAGATGGAACTTTTACCAGTCAGAACCTTTCTTTAACTTCTTCACTTCAACGTCATTTTTCTCTTCATTCATGTAGCATTAGGAGAAGTGTCATATGTCATTGGAAATGTCTCGAAACATGTTATTTAACCATACAACTTTCATTATAATTTGGACTATGGAGCTAAATAATAAATACCTTTAAATATATGCAATATAAAATGAAACTTTGATAACATATTATTCATAATGATAACACATATTCAACACCCCCGTGTTGTAGGAATTTGACATCAATGACAAAACATGTGAACAAGTGACCCTCTCCTTTTGGGACTCGGTAACAAAAAATTGCTCCACAATTTACCTAATATAAATTTCAATGGGAATGATTACAACTTCCTACTAACAATCCTTCACCAAGGTCATGACTTCTTGAAAAACCAACAGCTAATCCAAATAATGAAAAAAAATTGTCCACTCACACCTTTAAGCCTGCTAATTTTCCTATTTATTCTATTTTTTTTTTTATTTTTTTCAAGGTGTTCAGATAAGATCAGGAAGAACTCTTAATAATCCCACTTCTTTGAATATTGTTGGGTGCGGGATCTGTCAGGCGGAAAGAGTCGATTGTGCGGACACAACCAACCTCCCTAGGAGCCTAAGACTCTCTAGTGACAAACAAGACAAACAAGAGCAATCCTTCCCTAAACATGCATTTACTATATAAGAAATCAAGTGTTTAGATCCTACCTGTAGTCCCACGTTGTTGTAGCAGTCCAGCCTCGCTGATCCGGATGAGCTCCTCCTTCACTTTGAAACCTGCATCCACTAACAATCAAACGATTAAATAGCACTTGATAATCTCATAAAATAAAACATATTTAACACATAGACCAAGGAGTACATGAAACAACTCATAAATAACAAGTTATTGAGAAGAATGGACTCATTTGCATTAATAGGTAACAAAAGGAACAAAAACAACCTGAGCCTTGGTGTTGTGCAAGTCCCTCCCAGGGTCCATCAAGAGTTCTCCTTTACTTTGACAAAGCTCACCCACTTCCAAATAGAACAAGCAAAGATGGCAATCTCTCCTCACAAGCTTCTAAATGGGAGTCCTAATTTCAGCAGCATCTACACTTAGAAATGTATAGCTTCCAACCTCCTCTCCTTCTGGCCCAATGCCTGTATTTATAGTGCTCAAGAGGAAGTTAATCAGGTCCACCATCAATGGGATAATCCCCTCTTTGGATGGGATAGCTCCCTTATTGATGGGATAAGTTCCTCTTTGGTAGGGGTACATGAACCATCTGGAGGCGCTCAATACACGTCGAACAACCTTCTAGAATGTTCTAGAAATGACCACAAGTAACTTTTTAAAGATGAAACTTGCGCATTTTGACCTTTACAGTGGGACGCACCTGCCCCTTTACATACAGAGCGTCCAAAGACGCAGCTTTTGTGAACATTGGGTGCGTACCCGCAGGTAAGGTTGAGAGAACCTGCGTACCCAGAGATAAATACATTTATAAAGACTTTCTCTCTTTTTGGAGTTTGACATGGAGAGCAGAGGCATAAGACTTGCCTAAGAGGATAGCATGACTGTTGATAGAGCCATACTAACTGTAAATAGCCATGGTGACATTTTTTAGTGTAACAGATTGCCCCCTAAAGTGCGAAGCCTGTAATAGATTAGGGTTTTGTATTATCTAGGAAGGCTGAAGCGATTTATCATTTCAAGGATTATCTCGTGGAGAGCCTGGTCAGAACCTGCAATTTTCAACACAAAATACATGTATAAGATTATATCATCACTGAGGTAGGCATTCCCATACTCAGATCAAAACTTTAACTAACAGACTAACTACTCTGATACAGGAATGATCTTGCAGTACATCATAATCATAGACTTTTGTAGACACAGTATGGGCGCAGCCATCTGTTTATGATTAGTCTACTTAGATAATGAATACAAAACTCCTCGCAGCCTGGATGGTGGAAACTAGATCCAGGGTCTTCATTTCCGCTTCCCGAATTGGTACGATTCTAGCCATGCGAATAAATGAGTTGATGTCGAACATGATAGAAACCACTTGATTACCAGTCGATGATGTAAATTGTTAACAAGTGTGAGAGAGACCACCAGTAATGTCAATGGTTCTCAAAGTACCCAGTACAATTCATGAGATGTGAATGAATGAGTTGATGTCGAACATTTCACGGAATCCTTCGATCGAAAGTCAATGATGTAAACTGACGTCAAAGGCGAGAAACCTGCCATTGATGCATGCAGACTTCAAGGTACTGACGATTTCTAAGTCATCTCTCTAAATAATGTGTTGATGTCGATAGAAAGCGACCCGTTGCAGGCAAGCCCACAACACGAAATCATTGTTCAAGTTGAAGAAATGTTGTTGTAAGGACTGACTCAGGGATGGTCAAATGGATGACAAGTATTTTGCAGATGAAAGTTTTGCTTGCAGACCTCTTGAACACATAACGACACGACAGATGGCTTGGTGATGAATAACTCAAAGTTAATCCCCGGAACCCGGCTGAAGACTTTCAAAGTGGTTTGATTAACTGTGAGGTAAAGGATTTCCCAACCCAGGTGAATGAAAAGTGTCGTGTCCAAGAGTGGTAATAAAGTTTCTTCTGAGACAAAAGATAACAAATAGGCTCATTCTTCTCTCTTTTCCCCCACCATTTCTGGCAAGTACCTCTTTATTTTTAACAAGCTTGAGGAGGATAACATATGCTTGATTATAAGCTCATCCTTCGGATGAGTCCAACCTAGTTTTGATTCGAACCCTAGGAAGGAGTGGTTCGTTCCTGTTTGTAATTGAACAGGTCCTTTACTGTGAAATGTTTAACGAGTCCAGTATAGGAGAAACTCGGTGTTTTTCAATTTTAGAGAGTCTGAAAAACTTAAGAAGACTCCAAGTTGAACTTTTTCGTAGATTTGTGTCCCTCAAGCCCGAAAAAGTATAAAATAATACCTGGGGGAACCGCTTGATCTTGCGACCAAGGAGTACTTTCATAATTAGTGCCACTGACCTGAAAAGTAAAAAGCGATCAAAGACACGTCGTTTTATTTCCGTATCGAGTTTGAAACGACAAAAACCCGGCAATCTTTTCCTGATTTTACGGTCAGAAAAGGGCTATAAGGGGACCGTCTTTTAATTCCGTTTTAACGAGTGTAAAAGAAACGCTCGGCAATCTTTTCATATTTTAGGAGTCAGAAAAGGGCTTAAAAGATGACTCTGATATTTTGGTTCGTGAAAAATGACAATTTTCCTTCTAAATCCCTTTGTCCTGCACAAAAACGACACATTACTCATACCTGTTTAAGATAGGCAAAAATACATTGAAAAATATCCTTCCATGGTGAAAAATAAACAAACCTAGCATTCATTCATCCAAAAAACCTATAAAAAGACTTTTTACCATGTCATTTTTACCATTTTACTGTTGAGGTTGAAAAAAGGGCTTTTGGCAAGAAACTTCCCGTGGTCGCTGCGGAGAATCCGACCGTCAGAATCGAACGCCGTCTCTTCCAGGTATTTCACAACATCCTCCTCTTCAATTTCATCCGATTAAAAGTTTGTTTTAGGTTTTAGTTTTGATTTTTGGGGGGTTTTGGGTTTCAAAAATCGCTCTGCGGGGTACGCAGGTGCCCTAAGGGTGACCTGCGTCCCCCGACTTTTTCCCACACAGGAAAAAGGTCGGGGGATGCAGCCCACCTTCAAGCCAGCTGCGTCCCGACGCTCTGTGTCCTAAACGCGGGGTGCGTCCCCCGCGAAAGGCGGAATTTGAAACCCCAAACTCCACAAACAACCATTTGAATTTTCCCAAATCAATTCTAATCTTTGTTTCTTGGTGTGTAGGGCACTCACCATGTTGGATTGGAGAGAAAGAGAGCACGAGGACGTTGATTTAGCCGCAATTAATCATCAACCTTCCATTGATGCCCTAAAAGCATGCGGACTATATAAATACTGGGCCATACCTGGCATGAGGGCTCAGGTGAGATTCTTGGAGTGGCTGGTTGAGAGATGGAACATTCATGAGCAATGCTTTTACATCGGAGGACACCAGCTCGAGATAGAGCCCTCTGACATATACTTTCTCACTGGCTTGCCAAATAGGGGCGAGCAACTCAATCTAGCCGGGACTAGGCCGAGTGGCCAATCCCTTGCTAGTCTTCGGGCAGATTGGTGCATACCCAATGCACACCATGTGAAAGGCGTAGAAATCAAACACATCTCTCTGCGTGAACTCAAGGTTATAGCTTTCACGGTTACCAGAATTTGCGGTGCAGCCGCTTTACATATTGCCACCGGGTCCCAAATGCGGATGGCGATTGACTGTTTCCAAGGCACCATTTTCAACTGGTGTGATGCTGTGTCGGCCAATATGAAGGGCCAACTGACTAGGGCAAAGAACGGACAACTGAAGACCTTTGGATATGGGCCTCTAGTTGTGAGCTTTGCCTTAGAGAGAGTTCCGATGCTGATCCCTCAGCAACTCACTGTTGAAATCTTGGGTCCTCGGGAGCCAAAGCTGATACGATGGGTTACGGTGATGGCCCGGCATCCTGACGAGGGCGCGGCGGTTGTTCGATTCCCTGATAGTTATTTTCACTGGTTAGAGGACCAGGTTTTTTCGATCCAGGACTTTCCGTATGCCGGAGTAGATTTTCGAGGTGATCCGGACATGGTTCTTCCACAGGGAGAACAATGGGACGACAGAGGTACTTTATTTTTCACAAGTTTTCAAATTATATATTTTTTTGTTTTTTATATATATCGTCTCAAAACTGACAGTAAAAATTTTCAAAATGCAGATGTTGGTCCACAGCGGCCAGCCAACCTCCGGCCTTTTGAGAGGAGAGTACCAGCTGTACCAGCACCACCCCCACAGGATGCGGCCGCAGAGACCTTAGCCGAGCTGGAACAGGATCTAGAGCGTCTGACGGCGGATATACCAGAGACCGCCATAGATGATATTCCTATTCGACTTCAGCGCTATGTGGTCGCAGTCCCAGGACCTTTTAGGAGGTTCTTGTGTAGGGTAGCGCGGGCAGTGGTCTCGTATAGAGAGCACCACCAGTGATTGGCTAGTCACTTTGTAGACACATATGACATTTTTGGTTTTTTGTACTTATCATTTTTGCCGATCATAAGGTGTTTTTCAACCTATGATCGAAGACGATGTATATTTTTTGACACACTCCTATCTATATATATATCATTATTACCGGCTTATCTTGTTTAACATATGTGATGAAATGTTTTTAAATTTACTTGCATGATTATTGTAAATGTCTGTCCAACATTCGAGAAGCAATTGCATCTGCTAATGTATTTAAAGACCTTGGAATATGCTGATATTCAATGTAATCAAATTCACGTTCCAAGAGACGCACTCTCAAAAACAACCTTAATAACACAGGATTTCTAATGGCATATACTCTATTAAGCTGTAATACAACAAGTTCAGAATCTAACCTCACTATCAAACGTCGAATTCCAAATGAAATAGATTCGGATAATAATTCAACCACTGCACTGTATTCTGCAATGTTGTTCGTTGTTTGACCGAGGCTTACCCCATGCATAGAAACTAACTCGTCAGAGGGCGAATAGATAACCCAAGCTGCGGAAGAGATATTCCGTGTACTACGACAAGCACCATCAGCAAATCCAATGTATGTTTGGAGAGGCGTCGACATCTGCAATATCAAGAGTAAAACCAAGATAAGCCAGAATAACGACGAAAAACACACTCTCTAAGCTAAGCACACTAACTAAACTAACAAACACACTAGCTAGAAAGAAAACCTAACCTAACTAAAAATTCTCCATACCCACCATTTAAGCATAATACCTCTTTAGGTAAAGTCCATTTCTGGGTTTACCCAAAGAGTCCCCATCAAAATCTACCAGCTCATAAGCCCCTTTTGCTAGCTTTCGCTTTACAATGTAGGGTCCATGCCACATAGGAACGAATTTTCCAGCACCTAGCTTATCGTTAGCTTGATCATATAATAGCACTAGGTCTCCCTCCGAAAAACTTCGAGGGGTCACATTTCTATCATACTGAGCTTTCATTCGCTTTGCGTGAGTCTCGATTGCCAATGCAGCGTCACGTCGAGTCTCATCTAATTTAGCTAAGTATAATAAACGCTTCTCCTCTTCGGAAGTAGCTGGAAGTAATTCGACAGCCATTTGAAGTGATGGGATTTCGCATTCAATGGGTAACACAGCTTCCAAGCCATAAACTAGCTGGAAAGGAGTGAACCCTGTTGAATTTTTCACTGAGGTTCGGTATGCCCATAGCGCTGAAAATAACATGTTGTGCCAATTCGACCGATGAATACCAATGGTTCGTCGGATCATGATAACCAGAACTTTGTTGATAGACTCAACCAAACCGTTGGCTTGCGGATAATAAGGAGTAGAGCTATCGTGGCGCAAACCAAGCTGGCTTGTAAGCTCAGTCATCATGATGTTTCGAAAATGGCTCCCATGGTCAGTGATGATTGCTTGTGGGACACCAAACCTAGTTATAATATGATTGAATACGAAAACTGCAGCTGTTTTGCCGCTTGCGTCGAATGTAGGCATCGCCTCGGCCCATTTAGTAAAATAATCAACCGCGAGGATGATATACGCATGCCCCCCGGCCGAGTGAGGGTTACAAGTAATAAAATCGATACCCCATTTGGCGAATGGACCAACGGCAATTATAGGGTGGAGAGGAGCAGGTGGTGCGCGCATCTTGCGATCAAACACTTGACAGTTGTGGCACTTCCGGACTGCAATGATACAATCTTTAAACATAGATGGCCAGAAATAGCCAGCGCGCAACACCTTCTGAGCTGTGGCATACCCAGACATATGACCGCCACATGCTCCAGAGTGACAATCATTCAAAACCCTCTCAGCCTCTTCGTGAGTTAAACAACGTCGAAAAACTAAGTCTGCCCCCCGGCGATAAAGTGTATCTCCAATAATTTTGTATTGCTGGGATTGAAACCGAATTTTTCGACGTTCCGACTTTGAAGCTTCAGGCCGAAAGGTTTGGGTTTGGAGATAGATGATTATATCCCCGTACCACGGATCTAAAGTACTGATAAGAAACAAAGATTCGTCCGCAATGGACTCCTCTGCCACAGTCTCTGTGTCAGCACGCGGGAAATCACACATCAATTCCGCAAAAACTAAGGATTTCTTAGACTTGGACTTCTCAAACTCCAAGTCGAACTCTTGCAGGATAACGATCCATTTAGAGTACTTGCCCCCTAGCAGTTGTTTTGTCAAAATATAAATCATAGGGTTGCAATCCGAAATAACTGTAGTTTTACGGAGAAGAATGTAGTGACGAAAACGCTGGACAGCTTGAACGGCTGCCAGGGCCAATTTCTCCACATGCGAATATTTTAGCTCAGTGGGGTTTAATGTCCTACTAAGATAATATATCACATGTTCCGCTCCGAATTCATCTTCTTGAACTAACACCATTCCAATGGTGGAATGCGAAGCTGCGAGGTATAAGAAGTAGTCCTGGTTGTAGTTGGGAGGATGCAACAACGGTGCATGGGTCAACGCGTGTTTAAGTGCATCAAAAGATTGTTGGGCAATCTCGTCCCAAAAGAATTGAGCGTTCTGTTTCAACAACCGTGTAAAACCTTTAGTGACCTCGGCGTAGTTTGGAATGAATCGGCGTAAAAAGTTCGCTTTCCCTTGCAAACTTTGGAGTTGGCGCAAACTCGAAGGAGGAGGCAATTTGATGATAGCTTCGACCTTCGAGGGATCGACGCGAATGCCGGCTTTTGAAACAACAAATCCCAGCAATCGACCCGTCTCTATACAGAAAACACACTTGTGGGGATTCAACCGAATTCGATAATGCCTACACCTCATAAAGATTGCTCGTAAGTGGACAAGGTGATCAGCTCGATGTAAAGAATGAGCAGGCAAATCATCGAGGTACGGTTGCACAATGTGCTTGATGTCATGAAATGCATAAGACATCGCCCGTTGAAAAGTGGCCCCGGCATTCTTAAGCCCAAAAGGTAATTTGCAATAAGCAAATGTCCCCCATGGACAAATGAATGCCGTTTTTGGTTGGTCGGCAGGTAGAATATTGATTTGATTATAGCCCGAAAAACCATCCATAAAGGAAAACATTTCACTTCCGGCACAATCATCAATAATTTGATCGATATAAGGCGTAGGATAGTTGTCTTTTGGACAAGCTCGATTTATATCCCTATAGTCGATACAGATTCTTATTGTTCCTTGTTTCTTGTTGACCGGAACAATATTCGATACCCAATCCGTTAACGGGATTGGATAAATGAAACCTGCTTTCAACAGCTTTTCGACTTCTGCTTTAATCGCAGCCGCTTTCCGAGGGTGAATCTGACGCAACCGTTGCCGGACGGGTTTAGCATCCGGGTAGGTCTTTATTTCATGAACAACAATGGCAGGATCGATTCCCGGCATTTCCTCGTAAGACCAGGCAAACACATCGCGGAATTCTTGGAATAGGGCCTTGTAAGTTTGGATTTCATCTTCTGTACATGAGGCACCTATATGAATGTTTTCCTCAATTCCGGGCTTCACTGAAATATCAATGGGAATAGTGCGAGAAATATTCCCTAAATTCAACTCTGAATCAGAATGTTTCGTTGGATTCTGAGCGTCTTTGACATATTCAGCGGTAAAGATAGATGAAAAATCATTTTCAAAAGCATCATCCTTAGGTAAAAACGAAGATCTGTGATGGAGATCTTCCCATGGTAGATCGTCTACACTTAGGATTTCGCGAAGTTGTTCGTCAGATGACACGACTTCGGGAAACGCTATCCGTTCTAAGGTTGAGGTGAAAAGTGATTCTTCACTGACCACATTCATTTGGTCGATTTGGGTTGAACGCGAGTCGGTAAAAGACATGACGGCTTCATAAGCAATTTCATATGGACTCAAAGGCATAGCATCACCGAATGAGTCTATCTCAGATTCAGATGGGACAATCCAAGGATCATCATAAATAATGTTGTCTGATGTAATCATATGAATTGATGCAAATGAAGGGTCTGCGTTGATTGGAGGGAAAGGAAAAGTTCCCAGTAAACCGGAATCTTTAACTAAACCTACGCCAACGTCCCTATAAGGGATTGTCGTCTTACCGACATGCTGGATACTCTCTGAAGAGGCTGGGTCGGATGAAAAGTATGTCAGCTGATCAATATCACGATCTTACCGTTATGTGGAAACTTAATTACTCTGAAGACCGATGAAACGACCGCTGTCATAGCATATGACCAACTTCGACCCAAAAGAAGGTTGTAGTCTAGAGGGGCATCAACCACCTCCACATCCAGACTAACGGTTTTACCTTCTACCCCTATAGGCAATTCCTGTAGAATACCAAACGGACGGAACCCACGGCCATCAAAGGCCTTAAGGATGGTGGGGGATTGGTTCAACGAAGGAGAACCAAGCGATCTCCAACATTGAATCGACATAATACACGTAGAAGCTCCCTCATCAATCACAGTCCGATGAATAGGCCTGTTTTTGACTATCACTGGAATTTGGAAAGCCATTTGATGGGGTAGACGCGGTGTACTATTTTCTAGATCGAAGATTATCAGGTTCGGGTCCTGAACATCAACAGCTCCGATAGCCGACAAAAGTAATTTTCGTTGTGCTGGGCATGATTGCAGCACTTCTAAAGCCGACATTGCTGAGGGTGAAACAGCTAAGTCCTCAACAATGTTGTAATTCTGGGCTGCTCTCGCATGTGGATTGAAAGCAGACCTTCGAAGTACACCCTTGGCGGGCGGTTTAATTACTAAGTCCGGGTTAGGTTTTTCGATCTGTAGTGGATCGGAACCAGGAGCTGAGGTTGATGGATTAGAATGAGAAGATTCTGCTTCCTTACCATCAACAGGATTCTTACTACCATAATCTTGCGATCGAGTCGCAATCCTCACATGAGACATCATCAAAATGGGTTCTTCACTGGCAGTCGAGGAAGAACCTATCATCTTATTCTCCTGCTCTGGAAATGGATTTTTTAACACAGCAGGAGTGGGAGAACCTTTGACTATTTTCACAACCTCGGCCCGATGAGGGCAATCTCTCGTAAAATGATCCTCTTCACAAATAAGACAAGGATATCGAGGTTTGCGCTTTTCGTCATTGGTTTCCGACTTTTCCGTTTTCTCCTTCGGAGCCTTGTCTGCTTTAGCCTTCTTCTTTCCTTCTTTCCACCGTTTTTTGATTTGGCCGTAGATGACTCTACAGCATGAATATCGGCGGAAAGTTCGGGAGAAGACTCTCCTGTCGGGGAATCAGGCAAAGTGATAATAGGAGTAGTTGAAGCCTTGGAAGACTTCTTCTTGCTCTTTGTATTCACGATACCAATCATACCATCAGCGGCATGAGATCCCGAAGGAGCAGCAGCGATTTGATTCGACTTTGGAAGATCTGGAATCTTCTCGTGTAACGTACCCGACTGAGTGTAAACTAAGTCAAGGTACTGCGCCTGAGCAATGACTTGCTCCTCAGTAACTACTCCGGCCTTAGCTACATCTTCAGTAATCTTCGGTAATAATGATTTAACAAACCATTCAGCTAAGATTTGGTCCGGGATAAAAACTTTCACTAGCCTTCTTCGACGTCTCCACTCATGAATGTGATCAGAAATATACGTGGACGTCGATTGTTTTAGTGAAGTTAATAACTCCGTGCCGTTATCGTATCTGACCGGCAACTGAAAGTGAGTTAAGAACGAGGTAGCTAACTGGCTAAAATTGTAAAAAGAGGCCCGTGGTAACTCAATGTACCACTTGGCCGCGAGACCAATGAGTGTACGCTGGAAAAGACGTAAGTGGATCGAATCATCCGAGATAGAATTTGAAGCACACCAAAGGTGGATCCTCTCCAGACTTACCTTTGAACTTGGGTATATCACTGGGCAACTTATTTGGCATTGGCGGCCAGAACTGAAGATATTGAATTGGATCGTTCGTTAGGCGCGTCAAGTCTGGTAAATCCAAAGTTGCGATAAACGGTAACTGCCGGTTAGGATCTCTAAAACTCTGGGTCACAAGACCAGTCCCAGGAGGAGGATATCCAGGATAACTAGGAACAGGAGTCGCATTTGGGATATTATATCCTCCTGGAAAACCAGGATTAACCGGACCGTACTGGGGTTGTTGAGGTTGTTGATAAGTGTACCCAGGATACGGTTGATACTGGTAAACCGGCTGTTGGACAGCTTGCCCAGGTTGGTACTGTCCCTGGTACGGTTGTTGAACAAATTGAGGTTGAGTAGTGACAACCGTACTTATACCAGGCTGACCTGTAGGCATCTGGACCGTGGTTTGAATCGTAGATCCAGACAACGGTAAAGATGTCTGAGGAGTGGTTGCAGAGACAGTAGAAACTGGAGCTGTCGATACTCCAGAAGTAAGTGCGGTAGATGTGGCGGTAGTTGCAGCAGCCGTTTGAGATGGAGTACTAGGTGCAATTGGCGGCTGAGTAACTACCGAAGTTACAGAAGTTTGAACATTTGACTGGACAGGTTGCGGTTGCTGGGGTGGACCAGAAACTACGGGTTGTCCAGCTTGAGGTACCAACTGTATACTTGGCTGCAACACCTGTTGACCCTGTGATGGATCCCACACTAACATTCCGGGGTATTGACCCGTAACAGGTTGAGGATACTGAGATCCATAACCGGATTGAGGATAGGATTGATAATTGTAAGGTGCAGTTCCCATACCTTGAACATATGACTGACCTTGAGGTGGTTGATAACCTTGACTCGAGTATTGACCTTGAGGTTGATAACCTTGAGGTAAATACGGATACTGGGGTTGACCTTGACCTTGAGGTTGATACCCTTGAGGTTGATACCCTTGGGGTTGATACCCTTGAGGTTGCCATCCTTGAGGTTGATATTGATACTGAGGTTGACCCTGGGGTACATATTGAGGCTGGGGTTGACCTTGAGGCATGTATTGCACCATAGGTACATACTGACCTTGAGGTTGCCCCCCAGACACGATTTGTGTACCTTGAGGTTGCCCCCCAGGCGTTAACTGAGGTTGCCCCCCAGGCGGTAATTGGCCACCTTGAGGTTGGGAAACGGGAACTGAACCTGACATCATGTAAATGTCTCCTACACCCAATGGTATATTACCATTGTTTCCAGCTAATAACCCATGATCAATGGGTTGAGGAGATGCCCCCGCAAAGGTACCAGAAAGTGATTGATACCCGGTGGGAACAGAAGGACCGCCGTGTAAAAAAGATTCAGGACTTTGAGTAAACACGGACGACTGACCAGACATATTTACAGGAGTATAAATACCTCCAGGTGGAAAAGGAGTACGAGGTGTAGAAAAACCTACCCCTGAGTTGTCTAAATAATTGGTTAACGAAAGGTACCAAGTAGTACTTCTAGGAGGACTGTAAAAGATAGATTCACGCTCCCTTAGATCAATAGTAAGTTGATCTTCAAGGTTAGAGACGCCTATTTCTTCCTCTGGAGCAAGTTCTTCGATAGCAATCAAACCAGTAGGAAGATTTTCGGTGATAACTCGTTCTATTCTTGGTGAATCTGGAACACTAGAAGTCGGAGTAACAGGTTCAGATATTTCAGGTTCTTCGCCTGTATCACTAGCAGACGAAAAACTACCAACAAGCTCAGAAACTGTAACAGCTTCGGGATTATAACCTGTCTCTAAACCTTGGTAATCTGAATGGACTACCAAGGAAGATTCTCCTTCTTCAGGTGAACCTACTCTACTGCCACTAGGAGGAGTTACAAGGACCTTTAAACCTTCTAGATTACTGGGGTCGTCTCGAGGAGGTTCACCCCTAAGTCTACGGGATCTTCTCAACAATTCAGCCACAGAAACAACTTCAGGAGACTGGCCCCGAAGTCTACGGGACTGTCTCGGTAATTCCGCCACAGCTAAAAACTTTTAACTACTACACACGAAAACAAAGTAAAATCTCAAATCAAACCACCTAAAGTCTCTAAAGAACCAAACAAATTTGAATCACACGCCTAAAGAATCTAGGGCGTCAAACCAAGCACAAACAGTAGCCTTCCAGACCGAAAACGCTAGTTGGAGATGAAACCCAACATCGCCGGATTCAGTACAGAAGTGGCGGGTGGAACAGTTACCCCGGAAACCTGCTTAATGAATAGACCGGCACAAGTTCCTCCACTTTAACCGTCTCGAGTGAAGTGAACCCCCCGGAAAATCCAAGTGAGTCTAGCCGACGTCTGCTCCAGGTACAGTGGGATCTTCCCTCCACCGTCACCTCGGTAGAATCCTAAAGATAATGGTCACTAAGGTTACCAACCGCAACAAATGCACCTGGGGGAACAGTCTACACTCCGACAGCACGCAAGGGCAGAGTATCAAGCTCAATCCCCTTGCCGGTTCCTTGACAATAATCCAAGGTTTACCGACAAGTGACCCCTGGCTCCTCGACAATGGTTAATCCGAGGTTTACCGTTTGTAATACGTGCGTGTCTGGCGTCGTTCCCAACGAGGGGGGATTGATCCCCTCACTGGTTCGGACACGAGCTCGTGCTTCTCCTTTAAGAGGAGCTTTCCCAGAGTACAAATGAGACAATTGGATTTATTCTATCACAAGATAAGCTACTTGTTTGGTTTTGTTGTCTTGGAGAGTTAATTACTCACCTACTCCAAGACACTAGCCTGATCTAAATTGGTGTTTCAGAGCCCTAGTAAATAAAAGTTACTACGTTGATTTTACTTTAAGCGTTAATTTTATGGTTTTTCTTAAAGACAAAAGGTAGCGGAAGTGAAACCAATGGTGTGTAGACTCGACTCAAACCACTACAAAGATGCACCTAAGATGATTTACGCTACTTTCCTCTTTCAATGAAATTCCTAACTAAGAGAGTTGAGAGATGCAAATTTTATAGAAAACAACTTTCTTAGTAAAGACAATCAAAAAACAATTCTCTTTATCTTTTCAAGCATACAAACATGACCACTCCTTACGTGCACGAAAAACTCTTTTTCTTTCAAAATGCCTCAAAGCTACTTGAAACAAAACTTTTCAAAGGAGATGTTTTTGTATTTTCTCTTATTTAATAAAGCATATAAATCTATTTTAACGAAAATCAATCTCAAAAGCTATAAAATCTATGAAAACTTGACTCACAAGCAAATCAAAAAGAAAATTACTCTAAGCAAACCTAACGAGGCAAAAGCCTACAAAGATGATTCTAGGTTGTTTTACTTGACCACAATCAAGTCAAGGACCATCTAATGCAGAATCAAAAGACCAGTCAAAACAAAACTCAAATCTTTTTGTTCTTTTTGTAAAATGGAATTCAATACTCAATCAACAAGCACTTCGAAATTTGCCAAAGAGACAACTCAATGGTAAGTTGCTCTCACAGGTAGACTTTATGACAGGTCTGACTTCTAAGAATGCTGACAAAACCAGAGAGATCTAAGGCTTGACAACTTCTACCGCCAAAGTCACTACAAGACCTACTCAAAAATCAAACCCTAGGGCTTAAACTTCTATGAAATCCACTAAAACACTCAATGCTATCGAAACAAGTTCAGGTGAAGATCTTTGACAAGAGACTAATGGATCTGGGCAGTAAAAACTAAGAAAAAGCAAAATCTAAGAGAAAAAATGCAAAAAATGGAATTTTCTTAAATTTTAGCAGGGGACGCAGGCAACCCGTTAAGACAGGTGCGGGCCCGCTCTGTGCACACAGTGACAGTGCGTCCAGGGACGCACTGTGCAATACTCAGAGGGTGCGTCCTACTGGAAAATTCAAGAAAAACTAAATTGAATCTAACCCTAAGCTAACCCACCCAAAAACAAAGTCACAGAGCCAAAAACCAGAAAATAAATGACTTTTCTCAGAGCAAAGTTGCATACAAAGGAAAAGACTTTCACATCAATGGATTCCCCAGTATGGTCGCCAATTTGTCAGGCGGAAAGAGTCGATTGTGCGGACACAACCAACCTCCCTAGGAGCCTAAGACTCTCTAGTGACAAACAAGACAAACAAGAGCAATCCTTCTCTAAACATGCATTTACTATATAAGAAATCAAGTGTTTAGATCCTACCTGTAGTCCCACGCTGTTGTAGCAGTCCAGCCTCGCTGATCCGGATGAGCTCCTCCTTCACTTTGAAACCTGCATCCACTAACAATCAAACGATTAAATAGCACTTGATAATCTCATAAAATAAAACATATTTAACACATAGACCAAGGAGTACATGAAACAACTCATAAATAACAAGTTATTGAGAAGAATGGACTCATTTGCATTAATAGGTAACAAAAGGAACAAAACAACCTGAGCCTTGGTGTTGTGCAAGTCCCTCCCAGGGTCCATCAAGAGTTCTCCTTTACTTTGACAAAGCTCACCCACTTCCAAATAGAACAAGCAAAGATGGCAATCTCTCCTCACAAGCTTCTAAATGGGAGTCCTAATTCCAGCAGCATCTACCCTTAGAAATGTATAGCTTCCAACCTCCTCTCCTTCTGGCCCAATGCATGTATTTATAGTGCTCAAGAGGAAGTTAATCAGGTCCACCATCAATGGGATAATCCCCTCTTTGGATGGGATAGCTCCCTTATTGATGGGATAAGTTCCTCTTTGGTAGGGGTACATGAACCATCTGGAGGCGCTCAATACACGTCGAACAACCTTCTAGAATGCTCTAGAAATGACCACAAGTAACTTTTTAAAGATGAAACTTGCGCATTTTGACCTTTACAGGGGGACGCACCTGCCCCTTTACATACAGAGCGTCCAAAGATGCAGCTTTTGTGAACATTGGGTGCGTACCCGCAGGTAAGGTTGAGAGAACCTGCGTACCCAGAGATAAATACATTTATAAAGACTTTCTCTCTTTTTGGAGTTTGACATGGAGAGCAGAGGCATAAGACTTGCCTAAGAGGATAGCATGACTGTTGATAGAGCCATACTAACTGTAAATAGCCATGGTGACATTTTTTAGTGTAACAGGATCCCCCAAGGAAAGTTTTGGGAATTAAAGCCCAAGTTTTGACTAAGTCCGATGTAAAGACTCTGCGAATTGTGGGCGCGGAGCGCGAAGTTATAATTCAGTCATAGGGTTGTCCACCCTTACTTTTGTAATGTAATGTCGGCTTGAAAGTTCTACCCATGGTCCATGGACAATGGGATTGTATAAATAGAGTGAGTCTCTAAGTGTAAAGAAACATCTAAGGTCGAAGAATCTAAGAGATGATGAAGCATTGAGTCTAAAGTGTAAAGTCGTGTATTTGGGTCATAAAGTAGGAGAAGGCTCTATAGCTGAGTGCGTAGAGGCTTAGTAGTCCACAGTTGAGTGCGCGGATCCCTGCAGCGAAGTGCGCAGGGCGGGTTGAGTCTGTAATCTTTGGAGAAGTAATAAAGAGAATTTTACATCAATTTTGTGTATCTTTTATTGTTTTCTACATTGAATGTATTGGGTATAATTTCCATTTCTGTTGTTTATATGATGCGTGAACTTATATGAATGTGTTGATAAAGCAACTGTAAGATTAAGTATCTGTTTACACCAAGATAACTAACTGTTATAAGAAGATAAGTATGATTCGCAGTGTAACTTGGGGAAAAAGCGCAGATCACTGCTTTAGCAGCGTGAAATCACCTCAGCCCCTGGCTAGGGCTACGCGAAGGTGAATATAATAGAGTGTGAAGGTCTCATAGGTCAAGATATTGTGTGAAGTAACCTACACGAAGGTATTCACAGTTGGACTAAACCAACCCCTCAGACATCTCAAGGGTGCGGAAACTTGGTTCTAGTATCCCCCCCATACTGCTTCGAGTGAGACTTCGGTCCGCACTCCGTGGACTGTTGCCGAAAGGGCCAGTAGTATAGGGATTTGTTTGGCTAAATAACTCTGAACCTAGGTCAGTCCCCCTTCAAGCCAACAAATGGTTTCGTTTCAGGGACCAAAATCTGCATAGAGATTTCTGATGTCATATCATTGGAATCCAACTAAGAAAGAAATTGAAAGTTGGTTGGACAGGAGAATTCACAAGTTCGCAGTGCAGGAGAACAGGAATCCGTGACTATCAAAGGAAGAGTGGTTAGACTGCTACCTGTGCATAGAGATCCATGAAATTTTCTTCGCATCTTTCCCCACTGAGATATACGAGTGGATCGCAAAGCTAGCAGATAGCCAAGGAAGGTGGCAGCTCGACAATCCTATTGTGTGGACCCCAAAGTTGGTGCGTAGATTGGAAGGAATGGAGGATAAGATCATGCATATTGTTGATCACTGGCTCAATCAGATTATAGGAGGATTCATCACTGAGTTCGTGGTAGATACTTCAGTTAACTATAGCGAGGCTGAGCGACGCTTTACTAAAGGACCACGAGGTAAGTATGTAAAGTCTCTGAATACTTTGATTAAAATGTTATTATGTAAAAAAAGGGTTATGCAATTACCTTGATGTTTGGAACCATGTTGTTGGGTTTGGAGCCTAATTATCTTCTGTATTCAAAGGTTTCAGCCGGATGTATACCCCAGGAAGACTATACACCCCTCCACGCGAGGGGGTGCAGGGGGGACTTGTCCCCCCCGCGGGGGTCCGAGGGGCTAAATACCCCCCGGCTGGGGAGTCTGGGGGCCAGCAGTCCCCCGGCAGGGGTTCTGGGGCAGCGCCCCCGAAGCTAAAAATAGATGTAAAATTGCCTTGTAAAAGTCTAGTAATTTCCAGTCAATCTAGACCATTCATTAGGCGGATGATCTGACGATAGAAGTTATGTTTAATTTAGGGTTTTTTTCCCTAAAAGGCAACCCCTCACTATATATGAGGGAATTGTATTGCAACTATGTGTATCTGTATTCTGATTGAGGAAGAGAGAGGAGATTGAGAGCGAAGAGGGTGTTACAGCGGATCTGTTGTAGGTTTTATCTCTTTAGTTTGCTGGATAATATAATAAAAGGAAGGACTAGTTGTTTCTCTGTGGACGTAGCCCAAACTAGTTGAACTACGTATATCTGTGTCTCTCTTGTTTTATGTGTTTTCTGTCTTTAAATTTATGCAATATTTTATGTGTTCCATTGCTCCATAATATATAATTTTCTAACAACTGGTATGAGAGCCAAAGGTCTATTTGGCTAATAAACTCGCAGGAGAGAAGGGTTCCTGATTCGAGTGGGAGCAATGGCGAAAGATGGTAGGTTTAGGGTCGAAAAATTCAATGGCCAAAACTACCAGCTGTGGAAGATGTAGATGGAAGATTATATGTATCAGAGAGATCTGTACCTAGCATTGAGCGGAAAGACAAAGAAGCCGACGAGTATGACAGACACAGAATGGGATATTCTGGACAGAAAGGCACTTGGAAGAATACGGTTGTACCTGTTAGTGTCAGTCTTTCCAGCCTTCCTACAGTGATCAAATGTGCTCTTACAAAGTGATTTTGAAGTGTCAAGGTCAAATTTTGTCATTTCAGTGAGTCTTCAAGCAAAATTTGGTCACTAGGCATTAGGCCTAGGGTTTGCCCAAATGTCAGTCTAGGTCATCATTCAGCTGAGTGTATCATCATTCAGAGGTTTGTAATCATCATGTCAGTGTCTAATGGGTCATTTTACACCGTGTTCATGCTTCAGTTGTGCCTTGGCAAGGTCATTTCCCTCAACTAGGGTTTTGAAAGCCAATTTCTCTTGGACGGTCAAATCATCGGCAAAACTTGTTTCCTGATGTTCATACACCTTCCCCTATCCTTAAAGTACCTTATAAAACACTTCCCATCCCTTACATCCGCCAAATTCCTCATTTTTCCACAAACCCTAGTTTCTAGCTACAACCTGGCAATTTTCTAGGTTGGGCCTGTGTTTTGCCCTTTTGGACCCCTGCCCCTCACTCAATCTCTGAGATTCCACTTTCCCCTACTTCCTAACATCCGTCCCTACTCCCAAAAATTTCCCCAAGAATTTAGAAGTCCCCTATCCCCTTCATTTCGCTCCATTTCGACAAAATTCCTTGTTTCACACATCGGGACAAGTTTCACTCAAATGATGTTTCTGAGCAATCAAAGATGAATTTTGGAAAACTCAGAGAGGTTATTGTCCAAAACATGCCAAGGAATAAAAACCTCCTTAACTTTTTACACAGGTGTCATGGTTTGAGAGAAATGTCAAGAATTTCGTTGCCTTAGGAGAATCAAAGACACCTCTGAAGTGACCTTGGGAAAATCAAGTTTTATCCTAGCTCGGTTGGCCAAATGATTTTATTGATGGGTAAAATGATAACTAGACACAAATATCTTTCCAATGAGCTATCATGAGCTCAATTTGGGGTTGAGGAAGGCATTCAAAAGTTGACTGCAACAGAACTCTTCTTTCAGGCAGCCTCATTTGGCACTTTTTGACCAGTCTTGGGAGATTTGATTTTTGATAGCACAAATCAACTCCAAATTGAAAAATTCTACTTGGGTTGGAAAGTAGACTCAAAGACCTTTCCAAAGAGCTATCCTGCGCCTGATTCCGATAATGGGAAGGCCCTCAAACAAGGCTGTGAATGTGCGCTACATGTTGAGAGGTGCGCTACCCGTTGAGAGGCTGCCCGCAGTGTTAATTTTGCACTGGCGCTACATGTTGGGCGGTGCGCTACCCGTTGAGCTGTAAAAGCCAGAATCACCTCAAACTCACTCAAATATTCTTCAAATTTGAAAATTGGGTTGAGGTAGGCTCTATACGTGTTGTTTGATGGGTTGATGATGGTTATGGGTCTACATGCTTGCGATTATGCCTCCAAGAATACAAGGAAAAAAGATATTTGTAACTGTTTGTCAATGTGGGAAGAATGTTAAGGTTTTATGTTTGTTTCAAGGTTTTTTTGGTCCCATTTGATTCCCTCCCTTGTTCCCCCTTTTCTTCACAAAGTCATGCTTATGTCTCTGCCCTTATTATTTGCAAAGAAATGTAAATTTCCCTCATGGCCTAATATGTAAACCCTATCCCTCCCCCAAGTCCAAAGAAGGTTGTCTGAGGCCCTCAAGAGGAAGAAGAAGACCAACCCACTCCGTATCTTGGTTGAGGCCTCTCTCACTCACCATGATACTCATTAGCCTCTTCCTAGCAGCTAGCACAAGAAATTTTGAAAGTTTTGAGGCATTTTTGGCATTTTTGGGAAATTGACAGGGTTTGGCCTTTTAACATGCAGCGCCCCGTGCGCTACGCTACATGGGGGCAACTCAGAACGGGAAAAACTCAGCATTTTTGGAATTTTCATGCAAAGTTACACCTACCTATGGATGGACTTCAGTTTTTATGGAGATTTGGGCTTCCAAAAGCTCAAAATACATGCAAATTTTGACTTTCTGCCCCTATTTTGAGTTGCAGAAAGCTGTCTTGGGAGAATTGAGTTTTTAGGGGTCAAATGAACTCAAAATTCAAAAATTCCGGTGGGGTTGGAAAGAAGACTCGTAGACCTTTCCAATGAGCTAGCTTGCACCTGATTTGGACACCGGGAAGGCCCTCAAACAGGCCTCTCAATGTGCGCTACGTGTCAGGCACATGTGCGCTGCATGTCAGGGAATTTTGCCTATTTTGACCAGTTCGGCCAGAAAAACACTGTTTTCACTTGGTTTAATGTTTTGGGCATGTAAATCATGGATTTTTATGTAACTTTCATGGCTCTATGATTCTTTTACTCTCCTTGATCACTTCTAGAAGATTCTTGAATGTAAATGGTAAAAATTTAATGCATGGATAGGTTTCCTAAGTTTTAGAGGCAAGTTGTTTTGACTGCCTAGGTTTTAGGGCTCAGTTTAGAATTGGTTGAAACAGCTCCTAGAAGGATGAGCTCGACCCCTAGAGGCAAGGGAAGAGGTTGGCTTGCCTATATTATGTATTTTCTCAATCATTTTCATGGTTGGAGAGGTTGGACTCTTGAGGGAGAAGCTCCTATTGTATATTTTACTTGTATCTCTGCAATTTGAGTAAAGGGAAGACCAGGGTTTTGCAGACATCATTGGGATTCTTGTGGACTATTGTGTTGGTGGTGTGTTCTCTTATTGTAATTGTAAGTGTTTTTATGTGTTCCATCTCTTTCTTTACTGCAGCTTATTAAACAAATGAAGTGATAAAGTTTGAATTCATGCTTGCCATGCTCAGCTTTCAAATTTGTTTAATGTTTATGTTTTCCACTGTCTAGAGAGGATTCAAAGTCATTGTTTGCCCTCTTTAGCTTCTCCTTTTCCTTCCTTGATCATCCATCTCAGCTAAAGGCATCAGCACAGACTCCTACCTTGCCCCAAAGACCCACCTGCAGAAACTGTGTCAAATCCCTGCACCCTAAAATTGCAGATCCTCAATTTGCCACCAAAAAACCCCAAAAACTTTAAATCAACCCTCCTTATCAGTTTACTAGCCTAATATCAGTGTTCCTAATTGGGTCAGCTCATCCTATTGAAAGATCTACCGAGTTTGACCGGAGAGAGCCTTCTCATACCCCGTAGGGCTAGCTACGAGGTGAAATGGTTTGATGTTGCCTTGAAGGTTTACCTTCCTCAGCCTAGGGTGAAATCTCAAGTGCTAACAGTACCTAGCGGCATCGGTAGTGTTTAATATTTCAAAGGAAACGACAACACAGGGTTTAATGTCAACATTGACCAAACTGTATGAAAAACCCTCAGCCTCAAATAAGGTATTTCTTATGAAGCGTTTATTTAATATGAAGATGTCAAAAGTGGATCTGTTGCAAATCATTTAAATGATTTTAATACAGTTATAAGTCAGTTAAGTTCTGTAGGGGTAAATTTTTATGATGAAGTTAGGGCTCTGTTATTTTTGTGCTCATTGCCAGAAAGTTGGAATGGTTTAGTTATGGCCGTTAGTAACTCTATCTCTAGATCTAGTACTTTAAAGTTTGATGATGTTGTTGGTGCAATCCTTAGCAAGGAAATGCGACGGAAAAGCTTCGGTGAGACATCAGGTATTGCTTTGACTGCAGAGACCAGGGGAAGAAAAATGGAAAGAGGAAAGAGCCCAGGATACCACAGTAAGTCAATAAAATGCATATCCAAGTCCAGATCAGGGATAGTGTGTTGGAAATGCGGTAAGAAAGGACACCTGAAGAAAGACTGCAAGTCTCAGAAGGGAAAAGAAGGAGACGTGCAGCAAGAAACTAATCATGAAGCGAATGTAACGGGTGATGTGTTGCAATATGCTTTGATTCTTTCATTAGAAAATATTATTGATGCCTGGGTGATAGATTCAGGGGCCTCGTTCCATGCCACACCTGATAAGAAACATTTTCATGATTATGTTCAAGGAGATTTTGGACAAGTTCGATTGGGTGATGATAAACCCTGTAAAATCGTTGGAATGGGTATAGTTTTCATAAAATAGCAAAATGGAAATCAGTGGCTATTGAAGAAGGTAAGGCATGTTCCAGATCTGAAGAAAAATATGATTTCAACAGGGCAGTTGGGAGGTGAAGGTTGCGTAACTACTTTCACAGATAAAACGTGGAAGGTCACTAAAGGATCCCTAGTAATATCGAAAGGAGAAAAGGTTGGTACATTGTATTTATGTAATGGCATTTCTAATTATGTTAATGATTTAACCTCTACAGAAGAAGATATGGAATTGTGGCATCATAGGCTCGGGCACATGAGTGAGAAGGGGATGCAGATTCTTCACTCAAGAAATTTGTTACCAGGTTTGAAGCATGTTGATTTGAAATTTTGTGAGAATTGTGTTTATGGAAAACAGAAGAGAGTCAGATTCCTTAGAGTTGGGAAACAAAAGAAGAGCGAAAAATTAGAGCTTGTGCATGCATATGTATGGGAACCTGCTCAGGTATCATCTCTTGGTGGCTCTCATTATTATGTTACTTTTATTGATGATGCAACCAGAAAAACTTGGATTTATTGTATTCGAAATAAATCTGATGTATTTGATACTTTCAAGAAATGGAAAGCTTTGGTTGAGAATGAGACAGGGAAAAGGTTGAAGTGTCTCAGATCAGATAATGGAGGTGAATATTGTAGCAAAGAGTTTTATAGGTACTATTCAGATAATGGAATTCGTAGAGAGAAGACAGTTCCAGGAACACCACAAGGAAATGGTGTGTTAGAAAGGATGAACAGGACAATCATGGAGCGTGCAAGGTGCATGAGATTGCATGCAGGATTGCCTTTACAATTTTGGGCAGATGCTATAGATATTGTTGTTTATCTAATAAACAGAGGGCCTTCAAGTTCCTTGGATGGTGGTATTCCAAAGGAGGCATGGACAGGTAAAAAGGTAAACTACTCATTTTCAAATACTTTTGGTTGTGAAGCTTTTGTCCACATTAACAAAGAAAATGGAACAAAGCTTGAGGAAAAATCAAAGAAATGTACCTTTATTGGATATGTTGTTAATGATTTTGGTTATCGCTTATATGATTATGAAAATCACAAAATCATTAGGAGCAAAGATGTAATATTCAACGAAAAGGTCTTGTATAAGAATTAGTTGCAGGAAAAGAAACAAGAAAAAGAAAATAGAGAATACACAGTGCTTGACGATATCACAGGAAAAGTGATGGTGCCTGAAAATCATAATGATCAATAGCCAGAACAACAACCATAACAGCAACAAGCACTTCAAACACCTGAACGTGGTGTTAGAAGATCTACCAGGATAAGTAGACCCCCTGAACAATACTCTCCTTCATTATATTATGTATTGTTGACTGATTCTGGTGAACCAGAATGTTATGACGAAGCAGTGCAGGTAGAAGAGATATATATGCAACAGCCACAAGGATATGAGGTAAAAGGGAAGGAGAAACTAGTGTGCAGGTTGAAGAAGAACTTGTATGGCTTAAAACAGGCTCCAAGGCAGTGGTATCTAAAATTTGACAAGTTTGCGTCTGACAAGGTTATACTAGATGTCACTCTGATCATTGTGTTTATCTCAAAAGGAAAAATGATGGCAGCTATATTATATTGTTATTGTATGCAGATGATATGATTGTTGCAGGTTCTAACATGCAGGAAATAAATGTGCTCAAAAGAAAATTGGAAAACTCATTTGCAATGAAGGATTTGGGTGCTGCAAAACAAATCCTTGGTATGAGAATAACTAGAGACAGGAAGAATCTCAAATTAACATTGTCTCAAAGTGAGTACATAGAAAAGGTGTTGAAAAGATTTAATATGCAGAATGAAAAACCAGCTGGTATACCTTTGGCTATGCATTTCAAAGTAAGTAAGGAGGCGTGTCCCAAGACTAAGGAAGAAATGGCTCATATGTCTAAAGTTCCATATGCATCAGCAGTTAGAAGCTTAATGTATGTAATGGCCTGCACAAGGCCTGATATTGCACATGTAGTGGGAGTTGTAAGCAGGTACATGAACAATCCAAGAAAAGAAAATTGGATGGCAGTGAAGTAGATTCTCAGGTATTTGAGAGGTACCACAAATCAAGCATTATGCTTTGGTGGTTCAAACATTGTTCTACAGGGATATGTTGATGCAGATATGGAAAGTGATAGAGATAACAGGAGGAGCACAACAGGGTATGTGTTTACTGTAGGTGGATTGGCTTAGTTGGGTTTCAAAAATCTAAAGCGTTGTTGCACTTTCAACAACAGAAGTAGAGTATGTTGTTGCTACAGAGGCTAGTAAAGAAATGATTTGGTTACAAAGGTTTCTGGATGAATTGGGCAAGAAGCAGGAGTTGGGCAGGTTATACAGTGATAGCCAGAGTGCCATACATCTTGCAAAGAACTCTGTATTTCATTCCAAGACTAAACACATATAGCTCAAGTACCATTTCATACGGTCAGCATTGGAAGATGGACAGTTGAAGCTGGAAAAGATACACACTAGCTAGAATCCTGCAGATATGCTAACAAAATTTGTAACCAGGGATAAACTGAGAATCTGCTCAGTTTCAATTGGTCTTCAAGTATGATCAAGAAGATGAGAAACAACTAGGTCCAAAGTGGAGTCATTGTCTAGCAAATGAAGCAGTGGTGGAGTTGCTATAATCAGTCTCCAAGTGGGAGTTTGTTGGGTGTGCAGCCTGATTATCTTCTGTATTCAAAGGTTTCAGCCGGATGTATACCCCAGGAAGACTATACACCCCTCCACGCGGGGGGGTGTGGGGGGGACTTGTCCCCCCCGCGAGGGTCCGGGGGGGTCCGGGGGCCAGCGGTCCCCCGGCGGGGGTTCGGGGCCAGCGACCCCAAAGCTAAAAATAGATGTAAAATTGCCTTGTAAAAGTCTAGTAATTTCTAGTCAATCTAGGCCATTCATTAGGCGGATGATCTGATGGTAGAAGTTATGTTTAATTTAGGGTTTTTCCCTTGAAGGAAGCCTCTCACTATATATGAGGGAATTGTATTGCATCTATGTCTATCTGTATTCTGAGTGAGGAAGAGAGAGGAGATTGAGAGCAAAGAGGGTGTTAAAGCGTATCTGTTGTAGGTTGTATCTCTTCAATTTTCTAGATAATATAATAAAAGGAAGGACTGGTTGTTTCTCTGTGGACGTAGCCCAAACTGGGTGAACCACGTATATTTGTGTCTCTCTTGTTTTATGCGTTTTCTGTCTTTATACTTATGCAATATTTTATGTGTTCCATTGCTCTGTAATATATAATTTTCTAACACATGCGAAGTGAAAAAACCTATAGAAACAAAGGAAGTAATGGACTAGAGAATAGCCCTTTGATTTCACCTTTGCGAGGAGATGAGGAAGAGCTCGTGAAGGTCTCACGGCAAAGTGCGATCAATTTGATAAGGCATAGGATTCTACGCATGCCACCCCCACCCACACCACCACCAGCTTCACCTTCTTCACCTTCATCTTCACCCGTACCACCTCCACCACCACCATGAGTCAATATGGCAAGCGCAATAAAGTTGCATGTGTTCAAGGGAGTAGGAAATGAAGATCCGAACCAGTTTTGGTTCATGATAAGAGCTGTATGGGAAGCGTAGGGAGTTACAGATGATAATATAAAGAAAGCGACACTGGTTAGTGCTCTGCAAGATCGCGCACTAACCTGGTATATTAAGCATTCTAATGATAATTTGAATGCGGGGATCGCAGATATCCAAATTGCGTTGAACAGAGAATTTAGCAAGCCAAAGTCAGAGACACAGTCGATCATTGGATTCAAAGAGATCACAATGCTACCAAGTGAAACTCCTTGGGAGTTGGATCAGAGACTACAGTGTATGATTCACGAAGCTAATATGACTTTGACGAATGAACAACACCACGAATGGTTTGTAGCATCGCTAACTCTACATTTGAGGAACGCATTGTCACAACAGAGGTTAACAACTCAGGCAGAAGCCTTAGAGATCACGATGAGGCTGCATGAAACCCCAATACAGGATCCTAGCTTGGGAGTTCAGCAGAGTTTGAAACCAAACAGGACAACCCAACCAGAAGTGCACGAAGAGGTATGGTGCTTTAAATGTAAGGGTCAGGATCATGACAAGGACCACTACCCGGTGTTCATGAATTATCTCATGGGAGGAGGACCGATGTCGTTAAGACCAAAGGCATAAGCAGGACCTACGCAGTGCCTACTTTGTGGTGTGAAATTTGTCAAATAGGAGGAAAGCATGTTATGGACAACTCCCATTTGTCAAAGAAGTACACACAGAATTTGCAACAGTTGTTATGTAATTTTTGTAGATTGGTTGGACACGATGAGCACACTTGTAGAAGCTATGAGCTGATGATGGATAGAACTCCCACCTACAAAGTTTAGGCTGAATCGCGGCCCCTTGATTAGAACGCAAGAGTGGCACGAACCAGATTTCAGGGGCGTGGATGAGGCCAAGGTGGAGGAGGACCTAGAAGAGGTCGTGGACAACTGATATGTTACAATTGTGGAGGGCCAGGACATTATGTCTGTGATTGTACGAATCCAACACGTCCATCATATCTGTATTGTACCTTGTTTGATCATGAGACGAAGGATTTTCCTACGATGATAGCTAGGATGTACAACAAGGGAGCGCTACAACCTCCCCCGACTTGAACCTATAGATGATGAGGTCTAAGCCACGCAATGAAGATCCAAATGTGAACATTGTGCTCCGAAGTGGAATTACAATGGGAGATGATAAAGGAAAACAACCCGAAGATAGTACTTGGGTTCGCAAGGCTCCGACGAAAGAAGCAGAGTTTGATTTGGAGTGCGCTAAGGAAACCTTCATGGAAGCTAAGAAGAGCTTCGTTGATGCCTCCACTTCAGGAATCAAAGATAGATCGGAGCCGAAAATGGACCCATCTATGCTTACGACGTTCCTAGAAACATGCATGAAGCTACTGTGTGACAATAAGGCTATAAAGGGATTGCAGGAACTCATTAACAGATGTGTTGGGACCACTCCAAGAGAGCCGCACGTAGTCCAGAAGATTGGAAAGCATGCGACAAGGATGGGAAGAGAAATGAGGTTGACCGCGCAGATTGGAGAATATGAGATGGACCAGGTAATTCTGGATTTAGGATCAGATGCAAACGTTCTGCCGAAGCATACATGGGAAGGCCTACACTGCAATGGTCTCCTATCCAGCTGTGAATGGAAAACCAGCAAAAGATAATACCTATGGGGAGATTGTAGGGAATCACCATGGATATTGAAGTGGAAAATGAGCTAGCAGACTTTGAAGTGATAGAGATTGTTGATGATAGCAATCCCTACCCCGCGCTCTTAGGAATCGATTGGGCCACTGACATGAACGGGGTGATTAATCTGAAGAAGCACAAGATGATTTTTGAGAAGAAGTCTCTGCACGTAGTTATACCCTTGGACCCTCCGGAAGGATCGCGCTACACTGTGCCGGTGCATGACTATGAAAGCGACAATGATTTGGACTGCATCTACAAGATAACCGCATGAGAGCAAGACTGGGTAAACCCCACCATGAATGGACGCATCTCATGGGAGCATGAAAGCTCCTGTACGTCGGATTCGGATGAGGAGATAGAGCGATGGCAGAACTAGTTACACGAGGTAACCACGCTGAACTGTAATATGATGACAATATTTGTGAGCTGCATATCGACAAAAGTGAGGGATTTGCCTACTTATGATGGGTTAAGTGAGGTAGATACTTTCCTAGACAAGTTTGAAAGGGAGGTGCTAGAAAAGCAACATTTCCAGGTTTTGAATTGGGTACTATGCGCTACGCCCGCGAGGTGGTGGGGTATGCACCAAGGAAGCTTTGAGGATTGGCGTGAATGCAGGAGAATGATGTGCATGCATTTTGGGAAGCCTAAGATGTGACTAATAGACAAGTATGATGAACGGGATGATCCGTGCGCGCACCTGGCCAAGTGGAAAAAGGTTAATGGAGAAAAGCCACAACCTAAGTGGGTGCACCTATTCTATCATACCCTAGATGTTATACCCATGAACTGGTATATAGTGATGGAGCTCCACCATGGGACTAGTGAATGGGATATCCTACATAAAGGGTTCCTGTTAACCTTCACTTTTGAGGATCATTGGTGGGACACCATTGATGACGCGCTACAAGCGGTAAAAGCAGTTATCTTTAGGATACCACAAGAGCCGATAGAATCGATTCAGCCTGAATGGGCTACTCAGCTGAGTTGCGCATTGGAATGTTATAATGTAAATGTTGAAGAAGACGACGAGGATCCACAAAAAATTAACATTCCAGAAACAGAAGGCCATCGTGAGGTTCAAGGACCACTAATTGAAGACCCTGACATAACCACACCGGTAAAGACAAAGTAGGTGAACATTGGTACAGAGGCCAAACCTAAGTATGCAACGCTCGACGACTACTGGGATGACACGACGGTGGATAAGGTTGCTGAGTTACTCCACGAGTACCAGGACTTATTCCCGACCAAGTTCATGGATTTAAAAGGAATCATCGAAGACGTAGGAATGATGAGGATCACATTAAATCCTGACACAAAGCCAGTTATGCAAAGGCCTTACCGCTTAAATCTAAAATACAAGGAGAAGGTCCGTGTAGAACTAGACAAAATGCTCATAGCAGGAATCATTGAGCCGATGGAAGAATCTGATTGGGTAATCCCTATGGTGGTGCAAGAAAAGAAGCTGAAGGGAAAGATAAGAATATGCATGGATCTCAGGAAATTGAATGACGTGTGTGTGCACAATCCATTCCCAACTTCGTTCACAGATGAAGTATTGGAAAATGTCAGTGGGAAAGAAGCATATTCTTTCACTGATGGGTTCTCAGGGCACCACCAAATCAAAATCACACCAGAAGATAAGAGAAAGACAACCTTCACCACTGAGTGGGGTTGGTTTCAATACACTGTTATGTCATTTGGGTTGAAGAACGGGCCGGCCATATTTTCGCGCGTGGTTGTTGCAGCGTTCAAGGAATATATCCACAAGTTCTTGGAGGTTTATTTTGATGATTGGACTGTATTTGGGCTGGTTAAGCACCATGTAGCGAGCTTATGCTTGATGCTGGATACCTGCCGAAGATACCAAATTGCGCTTAACCTCAAGAAGTGTACGTTCCTCGTTCCTTTTGGGAACCTGCTAGGACATGTGGTTTGCAGACAGGGGTTGATGGTAGATCCCACAAAAATTGTGGTGATTCTGAATTTGGAAGCGCCGCGAAGTGTGAAACAGCTACGTGCTACCCTGGGACATACGGGGTACTACAGGAAGTTCATCAAAAGCTATGCCCAGATCACCACGCCAATGGAGAAGTTGTTGAAAAAAGATGTCATGTTCTGCTGGAATGATGACTGTAAGAAAAGCCTGGATGTACTAAAAGAAAAGATGGCCACTGTGCCGATCCTAGTCTTCCTGAAATGGGACAAGGAGTTTCATGTCCATGTTGACGCATCATGTATAGTGCTGGGAGTGGTACTAACACAAGATGGTGGAGAGGGCTTGGATCACCCTATCACGTTCGCGAGTCACAGATTTTCTAAATCAGAAAAGAACTATTCCACCATTGAACACGAGGGATTGTCTATGGTGTACGCGCTCTAGAAATATCGACACTATTTGCTGGGGGGACACTTCAAGATGTATACAGATCATTCTACGCTGAAATACTTAGTCAATAACCCTGTGTTGTGGGGGTGTAAATGCATGTGGATTTTATTGTTCCAAGAATATGATTTTGAAGTTGTTCTGAAGCCTGGACGACTGAACACGGGACCAGATCACCTGTCATGCATTGAGACAGAAGAGGAACCTACTAGTCTGGAGGAAGGATTACCTGACACATAGCTCTTTGTTGTGTGTGTAGAGGATGGAAACTTTTAAGATCTAATCCACTTTCTCATGACTGGAACTGCGCCGAAAGAGTACTTCGTCCAACAGAAGAAGGAACTAGTGGTGCGCGCGGCATATTTTTCTGTCATTGCAAGGCACCTATATAAGATGGGCAATGATGAGATACTGCGAAGGTATGTACCTGAATTTGAACGAAGCCATATCCTCACGGATGCGCATGGGGGTGCTACGGGAGGACACTATGCAGGGAGAGCGACCGCGCAGAATATTCTATGTGCAAGGTTGTGGTGGTCGAGCCTTCATCAAGATTCAAAAGCACATTGCAAGGCCTGTGATGTATGTCAAAGAACAAGTAAACCATCGTGAAGGGATGAGATGCCTTTGAATCTGTAAATGACGTTGCAGCCCTTTGAAAAGTGGGCGATCGACTTGGTAGGACCTATCAAACCTCAAGGAAAACTGGGAGGGAGATATATTATCACTGCGACAAAGTACCTGACTCATTGGGAATAAGCGCAGCCGGTAAAAGATTACATGGTCGCCACAGCCGCGAAGTTTCTATTTGAACACATATTGACACAATTTGGATGTCCAAAGATCCTGATGAGCGATCACGGTACACATTTGCTAAACAAAACAATCATCGCACTGATCGAAGAGTTTCAGGTGTATCATTAGAAAAGTACACCATATCACCCACAAGCCAATGGGACAGTAGAAGCATTTAACAAAATATTGGAGACTGCGCTAACCAAAGTATGCAACCTGTAGTGAAGTGATTGGGACCTACTCGTACTTGCAGTGTTATGGTCTTATAGGACGACGTGCAAGAAACTGACGGGACAGACACCTTTTCGGCTGGTCTATGGCGTGGAAGCCGTAATGCCAATGGAGTATATCGTGCCTAGTCTACGCATAACAGTGCTCATAGATATGATGGACTGCAGATCCTTGGAGGAGAGGCTTGTGTAGTTGGAGGAACTGAAAGAAGATTGGTTTCTAGCTAGATTCTATCAGTAGGTACAAAAGCAGCACGAAAAGGCCTAACACGATCGACATATTAAGTTGCGCACCTTCAAGGTGAATGATTTGGTGCTACTGTATAATAGTAAGTTTGATAAATTCCCAGGAAAATTCAGAATGCATTGGTTGGGACCGAAAATTCTGAATGCATTGGTTGGGACCGTATGTTATTAAGGACGTCACAAACGGAGGTGCGGTGCAGTTGGTAAAGCTAAATGGAGAACCTTTCCCAGGAAAAGTGAATGGCAGTCAGTTGAAGCCATACACGGGTGGCCCAGCTATCTGACTAGCCGACAGAAGCACAGTCTTAGCACTCCAGGCAGCTAAAAGGAGGTGCGGAACTATAAACAGATGCAGGGAATGCAGGAGCAGATACAAGGAAGTAGTTCAGATACAGTGGTCTCTGAAAAGTGCATTCAGGAGATACAGCAGGCAGTCGCTGAGTGGGCTACCGACCTTGCAACAGTTCGAGCAGAGTTGGGAGGTCTCCGCACAAAGATCTCCACACTGACAGAGTGACTCAAGGGCGAGTCACGATGTTTGTGTTGGGGGCCTATTGGGCGCAGGATCCCCCAAGGCAAGTTTTGGGGCTTAAAGCCCAAGTTTTGACTAAGTCTAATGTAAAGACTCCACAAATTGTGGGCGCGGAGCACAAAGTTGTAATTGAGTCATAGGGTTGTTCGCCCTTACTTTTGTAATGTAATTTCAGCTTGAAAGTTCTACCCATGGTCTGCGGACCATGGGATTGTATAAATAGAGCGAGGCTCTAAGTGTAAAGAAACATCTAAGATCGAAGAATCTAAGAGATGAAGAAGCATTAAGTCTAAAGTGTAAATTCGTGTCTTTGGGTCATAAAGTAGGAGATGGCTCTGTAGCTGAGTGCGCAGAGGCCTAGTAGTCTGCAGCTGAGTGCACGGACCCCTGCAGCTGAGTATGCAGGGCAGGTTGAGTCTGTAATCTTTGGAGAAGTAATAAAGAGAAGTTTTACATCAATTCTATCTATCTTTTACTATTTTTTGCATTGCAAGTATTGGGTATAACTTCCATTTCTGCTATTTATATGATGCATGAACTTATATAAATGTGTTGATAAAGAAACTATAAGATAAAGTATCTATTTACGTGAACATAACTAACTATTATAAGAAGATAAGTAAGATTTGCAGTGTAACTTGGGGAAATAGCGTAGATCGCTGCTTTAGCAGCGCAAAAGCACCTCAGCCCCTGGCTAGGGCTAGGTGAAGGTGAATATAATAGAGCGCGAAGGCCTCGCAATTCAAGATAGTGCACGAAGTAACCTGCACAAAGGTATTCACAGTTGGACTAAACCGACCCCTCAGACATCTCGAGGGTGCGGAAACTTTGTTCCAGCATCCCCCCATACTGCTTCAGGTGAGACCTCAGTCCGCGCTTCGCGGACTGTTGCCAAAAGGGCCAATAGTATAGGGATCTGTTTGGCTAAATAACTCTGAACCTGGGTCAAGCCCCCTCAAGCCAACAACTATCTCAAAGGATGGTGAGGATCAATTAGGAAATGAACCTACAGAAAATTAGTATTCCAACAATCCTCCAAATACTCTATAGATTACTTCAAAATAGCCATAGCCATGGGCTGAAGAGCTTCACCCCAATCTAGAGAGGTTAAGTATATAGAAAACCCCTACCCAACTCGAGTTTGACTTCCTTGCAGAGAAAGAATGTTTGTGTCAAGATCATATTCTTTCAAGAAATCAAATATGTTCCCATTTATGCCAAAGGGATTTGAAAATTATGTCTAAATAAACTTTTTAGGAAGAGGAGTATACCAACTATACAAGCTATTGGTAAACTAATAGATATAATGCTTCAAATATTTTGACTACGAAGTATATTGATCATGTTCAATGTTAAATTCACAATAAATATATATATAATGTAGGTGTGTGTGTATGTATGTATGTATGTATGTATGTATGTATCATGGGGGCTTCACTGGGGGAGCAATACCACGTGGGTTCATATTGGGGGATATTTATTGAGGAAAAAATGACATAATATATTGTGGGATATATAGGGGAGAGAGTTTTTATATTGGCAGGTATAAAAAATGGAGCCCAAAGTTAATGGAAAAATATAAAGGGGTGTAAAAAATGTTAATGAAAAAATGGATAACTACAATATCTAGTGAAAGTAGGGGTTTTTAAAATCGGAAGGTGATTGGGTTTGTATTGTTAGGGGGTTAAATAATGTGATTTTTAGAGTTATTTTCCAATATGTAGTCAAACTAAGGGTATTGTTTAATACGCCACGAACGCACGTGATATGTCAAATATTCATTGAGTGAAGCCCCCATGGTATGTATGTATAATACATTAATTTACTTAGGGGATTCTATAAATGTTATGAATAGGGAGACTATGGAAAAAATCATATTGACCAACATGTAGAAAGCTCATACAATTCTCCAAATGATTGATTGATTCACTTTAAAATTTGAATAAATATAGAGGATGTGGTAATTAGACTCATAGAAGTATCTAGTATGACTTATGATTTTGCAACCAAAATCTAATCACATTGGTTACCCTTAAGCGTAGGCAAACATGGTTAGAAACTATTAATTCATATATTGGTTTTAGATCTAAGGACATGACTAACTCCCAAACAAACTCTATCAAGAATATCACCTTATATCCTCTTTCCAATCCTATCTTGGGTAAAGCAATTCCCATGTTGGTAAGGAATGAGGACAATGATGATGAACATATCCAACAATTACATAACGTTAATTTATCCCTTGCATTCAAAGAAAAACTAATGATGATCTCATTTGTAATGCCTAAATTGATCCTCAGTTACCTGTTAATTGTGTTATATGAATGTTAATATTCAATCTCTATTCTAACATTTGAATATGAATACATGCCTTCTTACCTATATATCGATATATGAAAAAAATAGTATGCTAATAGAAATTAGTCCATGAAAAACACTCAATATTAGTGCTAGACAACAAAAACCACAAAAATAATATATCATTGAGTTGTTACAAAAGCATACTAATGAATATTAGTGGGAGTATATTGATATGAAGGGAATCCATCCCAATATTTATACTCACCTATTTATATCAAGGATAATTTCTAACATGTCCAACAACCCCAATGTCAAATGAACCTTGCAATTCATGAGATAGTGAAGGAAGAGTCCTAATAAACACTAAAAATGAATTTCATATATCCTATCTCTTACAATCTATAGGTTTCACCCCTTGTAATAATTCCTAATAAAAGAGGTAAATGGGAAATTTTGTAGATTACAAAGAGTTTAAAAAATCCACTTCCAATGACCATTTTCCTTTACGTTTTATTCATCAAATCCTTGATACATTAATAGGAAAGAAGTACTTTTATTTTCTCAATGAGTTCAATGGATATAACCAAATTCAACTTTCCCACAAGGACCAAAAAAATACTACCTTTACCTACCCATATGGATCCTTCTCCTACCAAGTATTTCCCTATGGTATTTTTGATGTACCTACTACATTTCAATGGGATATACTTGGATTATTTTATATTTTAAATCATGATTAAGTATAAGTGTATGTGGATTATTTCATAATTTATGGTAACACATATGATGAAACCTTGGCCAATTTAGAGAAAGTAAACATTCAATGCAAGGAAACAAACTTATCCCTCTGTCATGAGAAATCACATATGTTATTGACTAAAGGGATAGTACTTGGATAGCACATTTCACCTACTAGAATAAAGGTGGATTTATATTAAAATCAAGGAAATATTTGATCTTGGTACCCAAAACATAAAAGGATGTCAAGGTTTTTGGGATATGTTGGTTATTACCGTCATTTTATTAAAAATTTTACCAAAATTGCATCTCCTATGTTTTCATTACGTACTAAGGATGTAGAATTATATTCAACTAACCAATTTCAATATTTTTTTGAATCCTTAAAATAGTTTTATATGTTAGAAACCTTGAACAATACTGAGAGGGGGGTGGGGTGAATCAGTGTTGTGTCTTATGAAAAATTTTATCAAAATTTACCTTTTCTTTTCACAATCACTTAATCATGTGTTAATTAACTAAAATCTCATTATAATATCAAAACATATGCATATAAATCATATTAGTAGCATACATGAGTAAAAATTAGCATAAAATTATCAAAGAAATACCATGCAAATCATCAACAAATGAGACACAAGATATAAGGTGGAAACCCAAAGGGTAAAAACCACCATCGGAAAATAGTCTTTGTCTTCATCATTCTATTAATATTGAATATTATTTTACATCTAAACCACTGGCCACCACCATGAAAGCCTCTACTCACAAATAAATGTGAGCCATTACTCTCGTAAGCCATGCAGGCCACCACCTTCACTAGTTTTCCAACCACCTCTAAAAGGAAGCCTCTACTCCTTGGGAAAGTTATCCAACCTCTACAAGAAGGAAGCCACTACTCCCTTGGAAATTCACCACTCTCTAGTGAGCCTCTACCTACAACACTAAAGTCCCCAACCTTCAAACCCTCATGGACCTCATTTAATATATTTTCAAACTATGGCCCATACAAATTGCATATAATAAAAGTGAGCCTCATTTCAACCAATTTTCACACTGGACTCACATGAATTTATGCACAACAACTCAAAAAAAACCCACTAACACCTAGCTCTCTCTCTCTCTCTCACACAACCATACACCATACTCAGCAAACGAAACCTCATTACAACAACAGCATATCATCACACTACAACACAACTCTCAACAATATTCAGTGGCATGCATACAGGTTATGGCTCGCATACAATTAGTCATATCAACAAATGAAGCTCTCATCCATGGATACACTATAATAATCAATACTACAACCATATAAACAATGTATCTAGCCTTGTAGTCACAAATATGTCATTCATGTAAGTCTTCCATATGCACATTGGATATCCCTGCAATGCACCATTAGTTTTAGCAATAAAAACACTCTAATGCAAATATTTCTGCCACTAATAAAATTATGCTATAGGCTCTGCATACTCTATCTTAGCCATCAGATTTAACATTGTTTGTTCACATGCCTTAGGAGCTCAACCTCTAATCTCTACACATACCTCTGCTTAACATTTGCACATTATGTAACATCCATTTGATCCATTTGCTCAAATATTTAAAAAAGTCGATGCACTCACTCCACTACACAAAGGATCAATGAATTCACACCTTAATCATTAAACAAAACAATTATTGCAAGTGGAGATTAATTCAATCAAACCATCAAATCAGAATCAAGAGAAAATACCCTAGTTACTACCCCTGGAATTTACTAGAGTGTACAAATAATCTAGAAAATTCCACCCAGAAATAGTAATGCAGGTCCTCCATCTGCAAAGTATGTTATAACACACCCTATAAGCCTAATTACCAACATTATAACATAGGTTTTCATTCTCCTACCTATTTTACCATGTATCCTCTCCATTTTCACTTGCAAGAATCTCAAAACCTTGTTACACCTCCTGCAACTACTCCAAACCTTAGCTAACCTCCTATTACACAGCATTTTGTCACTGTCCTTATACTCCCCATTCCTTGATCCTGGTGAACCTCTATAGTGAACCCTTCATGCTTTTCCATCATGAAGAAACTCCCATTGTGTCCCTCTTCATGAGCAGAACAATTCCCCTTTGCATCATTTTCCCAAAATCTTATGTTTTCCCAAATTTACAAGACCGACGCTAATGACCCGTGTCCTTCCCGCATCGATATGCAGGGATTACAACTGTCCCTTGCACCGACCGGAGTGACGGAGCCTTTTCCTAGTCACGTTGATCCTCTTTTGGAAAAAAAATTAAATTTGGAGCCGAAGCTTCCAGCTCTAGAAGCTTCGTAACGGAAGTCTGGTATATGGTTAGGCCGGATGGAGCCGAGGAGGTCAGATTGGGCTCCTTTCCCCTATAAGGATGGAACTACCTAAAGATATAAGACCTCTCCCATGAGAAGAGGAATCGTCTCCCATCCATTCATGCTATATAAACCTCCCTTTTTCCCAAGCACAAGCTAGTGTTAATGTTGGTGTGCTAGTGCTAATTAAGTTTGGAGTGATCAGCAAGTTATCCACAGTTGTAGGTCTCTATTTGTGTGTGAGGGATAAGTGTGAATTTGGTTTAGTGTGAATACTAAAGGAAAGAGCCTTAAAACTATAATTGTTTAGGCCATCATCGAATGCTAATGGAAGTGTGTGGGAACCCAGATTTTTCGGAGGAGAACAACAATGTCAAGACAATGGTTGTAATCTCTTCTTGATTTAATATATATGCAACTATCGATTGATTTCCTACATAATGTGTCATCTCACATCCTTATGGACTAATGCTTCTTGACTTGTTAAGTAGGTTGAATTACAATTTGTCTATTATCATAGTTGTTGTTTCCTATTGTTTACTTGTTTCAGGTGTTCGAAGAAGGAAACGGGAGATAGTTGAAGCAAGCAAGGTCATCACCAAACGGGATAAGAGTACTAAGAGGTAGGCCCTCTTAATTGATTCTAACCTAAGGAAATATTCCATAGAATGTCTTGTTTGTGGCTAGCCCGCTATCGGGCTAGAGGAATTGTTTGTGTCCACACTTAGAATTTTACTTCACCACAAATTGGCGACTCCGCTGGGGACCCAATCCTTCTATTTGTTTTCTTGGAATTTCATGGTTTTGTGTGAACTTTTCTAGTTTCACCATTTCCCTTTAGTTTTGTCTGCTTTGCTTTTCTTACTACTCTGGGTTTGAAAGTCACAGTAGCAAGTTTGGTCACAAATTTTGAAAAATTTTATCTTTTCTTTGCATCCTCACTCAAGGCACTTATTGCGCTGACAGTCGCACTGATTAGTGAGATATACTCAGAAACAGTTGCGCTGACCCCCTTCTAGTGCTTGTTGTCAGTTAGGCAGTCACACCAATGCCTGTAGGTGAATATTAGGGTTCACCCTACATCTCAACCAGCGTGTCTTGCTCTCTTGATTTCTGCCTCTTGGCTTGTTCCAACTTTGTTCTCCCTAACTAGAAAGCTTCATTTAGCTTGGTTTGTGTGCTTGCTTGGTTTAGCCTACCCTCTGATGTGTTAAGTCTGGCCCTATGTGAAGTTCTTTTTTATTTTTTCTTTGAATCCCTCGATCAACGCTAGTTGTCAGTTAGGCAGTCACGCCGATCAGCCCATCAGTGCTAGTTGTAGTCTGGCCAGTTGTGTCGGTCATGCTGACTAGCACTAGTTGTCAGTTAGGCAGTAATGTCAATCTCTAAGTTAAGAAAAAATCAAATTTCTCGCATTCCAGTGCCAGCATGTCTTGACCTTTAGACTCCCTTCTCCAAACTCCCATCTTCATTGCTTCATTTTCAATTGAATGAGTGAAAGAGTCTCGTTTTTTCTCTTATTTCGAGTGTCTCTTTTCTCATTCTGAGCATAGATTACATTGCTTGGTTTGTCGATTAAAGCATTTATGTGTTTGGTTTGTTCGATTCAGGGAAGAGTTTGCTTTTAGTTTCATTTATCATGCTTTGGATTTGATCAATTCTTGTTTGTTCGGAATTGTGAAATTTTCATTAAATTGCCTTATGTGAAAGACTCATTTTTGCAGTTTATGAAAAAAAACATCATTCTAGTTTACTTAAGCGAAAATATTGCATTAGTAGTTTCATTGAGAAGCTATAATTGCATCATCATAGGCGTGGAAATGAAATGAAACTTCTTTTGTTGTTAAAGGATGATTAAGTGCATTTAGAACATGTATTAGTGAAAGTTTTCATTCTTTGGTTGTTGCATTGATCGTGTGCTCTCGATCCCTCGATTAGTGTTAACATTCATCGAAGAAATATCTCTTTTCTCATATAGTTTAATGTAGGAGTTTTGTTAGATGATAGCGGCAGGGCCTTTTAATTTAAACCTAATTCAAGATAAATCGTCAAAAATTATTGAATTAACCTAAGGAAGCATTGAAAATTAACGCTTATATTTAGAGGTCTAGGCTAGAGACGTGTTCTGACGTCTTAAAACCTAGCAGTTGTTGTTCGCTTCGGCACTAGACAGTGCTAATATGGACTTGTGCTCCCCGTACCGTCGAGTATATAAAGGGAGACTGCACTAGGTTTGCAATCCTTTATACATAGGAAGTTGAGTCTGCCACCTTGTAAACGTGATACACTGAACACAACATTCGAGGAGATTTCTTGCTCGTACTTTTCGGTTCGTCGAGAGGTATTATGTAGTTCACGGTTATCTGGTAATCCCTTTTGCCTAGATTATCCCGAGTAGTCGTTTTGGTCTTTTTTACTCTTTAAATTTAAAATATCATCAAGCACTTGTCCTTTCGAACTCGTTAACTCCGAAAGTGACTAGAGTCAAAATTTTCCTATTTCTCGACTCTTAAAATATGAAAAGGCCAAGTTTTATTTCAGTGTCTTAAACTTAACTACCCATGAAATATTCCTAGTTAAAGTTATCTTCCTTAGTGATTCTTAAGGGTTGTTTCCAATGGAAACATTTCCAGAGTCTACCAGTCAAGGATTCCCCTCGGACGGGAATCCTGGTCCTTTTCCTTCTTTTGGAAACGCTAGTGCTCCTTATATGGTGATGTTGTCCCTTCCTGGGTTAACCATTGGTCTACCTGTCTAATTGTTTTCAACCTCGGTGGTCCCGAGCGTCCCGACTCTTGTCCAAATTTCTCCTTCATTCAAATCAAGTCACGATGATTCTAAGTTTGAACCCTCACCTTCTTCCCCCATTTCTTCACCCTCCTCTTCTACTTCGCCTAGTGAAAGTTTCGAATCTAGTAACCAGGAGGATAAGAAGAAGAAGAAGAAGAAGTCAAATAAGCAAGAATCCAACCATGCAGTTATTCCTCTAAATGCACCTCCTGTAGACAAACCTTATGATCCTCCATAGAAGGTCAGATCCCCTTGCAAGTTGTGTAAGGGTGACCATCTCCTTCAATATTGTCCTGGCATTCCCAGAGTCTTAGAGGCATGGTCTCAAGACCTGGATTGATCATCCCCATTGACCTCTAGAGATCATGTCGATGCTACACCTTCAACTAATGATGGTAAGAAGATTCCCCTATAGGTTATGTGAAGTAGAGCATCTTCTTCACCTTTTTCCTCTTATGGATAAAGCTTCCAAATTTTTGGAAAACCTTACAGCTCCTCAACCCCAACTTCCTGTTGGTTATCAGAGGCTTTCTTCTAAACCTCTCCTAGTTGGTAAAGATATTGAATCAGATTCACTCTTTCCCATCCTACTCTTCCTGAGCATGGCTCTCTTGTGTCTGTTCCTGACCAACCATCAATAAAAAAGAGTGTCGACTTGGCTCCGCCTTCAGTTGTTCACTTTGTTCCTGAAGAGAGAAGTGATTATCATACTGTTCATGTTCTTCTCGTCTCCTCAAATTCTCATGAATAAAAGAGTGACCCTCCCATCCCAATTGTTCAGGAGAGTCCTTCTCCTATTCCTGTCAGGCATGGGGAAGTCATATGATACCCCCACCAAATAGTTATGTTGTTTCTTTTGATTGGAGTCAATTGACTACTTTCCGCCTCCCATCTTATGTGCCTTTCCAGATCACAGTACAAGCCTATAATATGGTAGTACATGGCACTATATTAGATGAAGGTGCGTTTATTAGCATCATGTCTTATACTACTTGGAAAGCTTTGGGTTCCCCACGGCTTGTGCCTGTCACCCAGAATCTATTGGCTTTCAACGGAGGAACCAGTTAAGACTTAGGGATCCTTCTAAAGTTCCCTATTACTTTGGGAGGAAAGAACATCTATATAGATGTGATGGTACTAGCATGGAAAATTTTAGGGGCTAATGTTCGCCCAGTGGGCTAATTTTCCATGATTTTTCCACAAAAAAGATTCGCCAATTTCCAATTTTATAAAAGACGATTCGCCCAAATTTTAGAATATAAAATTATTTTACCTTAAAAATCGCCAACATTATATAGAGACTATATATAAAATAATTATAAATTTGATTAATTTTACAAATATATCAATAAACATTTATAATTTGCATATTAGGGATTAGTGAGATTCGCCAATGTTTTAAACTTCAAGAAAATTTTCCATCCTTAAAATTTTCCTTGGATGGTAGTCCAAGGTCCCTTAGATTTCAATCTTCTCCTTGGACGCAACTATATTTATGTCATGGGAGCTCTTGTTTCTTCACTTTTCTGTGTGGTTTGTTTTCCGCATGAAGGGATAATTGTGACTATTTATCAACTATCATTCATTGGTCACCAGGCGCCTCCTTTGCAACCATCGTCCCCTATCAGCTCTTGTTTTCAAGTAGTACCTTCCCCGCCATAGGTCAATTATGTGGCTACCAGTTCCGTCTTTGCATTTGTCGGTGATCACACAGATGGTATTGTACATTATGTACTGGGGAAATTGGAACCCAATCTATCTTCAGTACCAAATGACATGTATTCCTCCCGAAGAGTGGTTCTTCCGTCTAGTGAATACCTCTTGGGAGCCATGTTTTTGTATGGTTCATGAATAGATGTGTGAGCATAGTTCCTTGTCTTGTGTCAAGTTCGTTAAAAAATGAAACAAGGGATATGAGGATAGTTCCTAGTATTGTGTCAACCTCATTAAAAAATGAAACAAGAGGCGAGCATAGTTCCTTGTCTTGCATCAAACTCGTTAAAAAATGAAACAATGGTCTCAAGGATAGTTCTTTTACTTTGTCAACCTCATTAAAAAATGAAACAAATCCCTAGTCCAAATCGAGTCTTTAATTAATCTCTCATAAGATCCCAGTTGAGTCTTTTCTAGATCTTGAAAGTAAACCTTCATTCCATCCACCTAGCTAAATGAAATGAATCTTGGGGGGGCATGTGCCTCGAATTGAGTCATTATGTTGGGGGCATGCAAACTTATAGTAAGCATATTTTTTCATTTCAAGCTTGTGTAAACATTAAACTGATTTCAAGCAGCGTTCCCCATGTTTCAAGCTTGGGTAAAAATGAACCCATGCCCAATTTACATCTCATGATTTCCATTTTTATAAGCTAATTTCTGCTAGATGAGCCTTGGTTATTTCATTCCATCGCCACCATCTCTTTGGCTGATCATATGCTTTCACTTGGTTGTTTTTCCTTTCCTGAGGAACCATAGCGATGAGTGGTTGTATTAGCCAGCCTCTTGACCATTACATGTTTTGAGCAGTTCCATCATTTCTAGGACCAGTTACTACCCTTTATACCACTTGTTCCTCCAGACCGAGTCAGGTTTCAGCTTTTTTCTCGACTCGTAAAACTCAAATGAAAATATTGTCGAGTATTTATCCTTTTTGACTCATAAAAGAGAATAAAATGGGGGGTCCGCTTTCATGCTCTTTTCCGACCCTTTAAACACAAAAAGATTGTTAAGCTCTTGTCATTTTCGAACTCGTTAACGGATGTGAAATGTCATGTGCCCAGTATAATTTTACCCGTTTTTCGAGCTAGGATGCACTATTTACGAAAAAGGTACTCCTTGACTGAAATGGTCAAGCAGTTCTCTCAAGTATTGTTTTCTACCTTTTCGAGCTCGAGAGACACAAATGTATGAAAAGGGACCATGCGGAGTTTTCTTTTTCGTGTCTTTTTCAAACTCTCTAAACATGAAAAAGATACCAAGTTGCACCTTTGTCGGACTCATTAAAACATACAATGACATCAGATTCATCACCATGACGAACATGAGCTTCTCCTTCCTAGGGCTTGTTAAACTTACTAGGTCAGATTCATCTGAAGGATGAACTTACAGTGAAAGCATATGCTATCCCCTTCAAGCTTGCGATTATGAAATAATTGGGGTACCTGCCAGAAATGGTGGTGGGAAATTTGGAAATTCAATCAGTTGTGTTGGCAGCTCACTCTTGAACATGACACTTTCTGCTTCGGGTCGGGTTGGGATATCCTCCTTTTATCGTTGACCTTCCTGGGTTGGGCCATTTATTTTTTCCTTCCATTTGATGTCTGCCTCGTCATCATGACCACCGATCCTATGGGTCCAAAAGCTACCAAACTCTACGTCCTTTCATTGATATGTTTAAGAGTTATCCTTCTACAGTTACCTTTACCTCTGATTCTCTGTATCATCCAAAATCAACATCCCTTTGTCTCGTGTCGATGATGCGGGATACATCATGGCCCTCCTTCAACACGGTCACTTCTTGTCGACTTCAACTCATTATCCAGGAAGTTAATCGAGAGACTCCTCTTTAGTACCTTGGAGTTTCCATGCCCTAACGGAAAGTTTTTCGCACTCGACGACAAGTTCACGTCATTGGCTTTCGATCGATTTATTTCACGGGTGTTTGACTTTAGTTCCTTTATTCCCATTCCATGAACTGTGTTGATAGTACCTTGAGAACCATTTTCATTATTGTTAGTTTCTCTCGCGCTTGTTAACAGTTCACATCATTGACTGGTAATCAAACGATTTTCTAGCATGTTCAATGTCAACACATCTATTCACATGTTATAATTTGTACTTTGATTGGGTCGTGTTGAAGCACAAGACCCTGGGCTCAGATTACAAAATTCCAAGTTGCAAGATGATGTGACATGATTGTGCTAATATGCATGTATTTTTCAGATGGATGGTTGCAACCATACCATGAGTTGTCATATGTGATCCTTCTCATTATTGGATGGTTGCGACCATACCTTGGTTTCGATATGATCCTCTTTATCAGATGGTTACGCCCATACCTGGATCCATTTGCATGATCTTTCTCTAGATGGATGCATCCATCCCACAATTCATGTATCATTTGACAGGGTTTTCAGTTATGTATATGTATATGTACTTGCTTACAGGTTTTCCGACAACAAAATCTGGTTCCGCACACTGATTCATAAAGCATTTCATCCCTCACTCTAGTTCGGCCTTCACACTTTAGGGGGCATCTGTTACACAACATTTTTTCACTATCCCTATACTCCCCGTTCCTTGATCCTGGAGGACCTCTACAGTGAACCCTTCATGCTTTCCCATCATGAAGAAACTCCCATTGTGTCCCTCTTCATGATAAGAACAATTCCCCTTTGCATCATTTTCCCAAAATATTATGTTCTCCCCAGTTTACAAGACTAGCACTAATGACCCGTGTCCTCCCTGTGCCGATATGCGGGGATTACAACTGTACCTTCCGCTGACCAGAGTGACTGAGCCTTTTCCCAGTCGTGCCAATCCTCTTTTGGAAAGTTTTTTAAATTTGGAGACAAAGCTTCATAACGGAAGTCTGGTAAATGGTTAGGCCGGATGGAGCAGAGGAGGTCAGATTGGGCTCCTTTCCCCTATAAGGATGGAACTACATCAAGAGATAATACCCTCTCCCATGAGAAGAGGAACCATCTCCCATCCATTCCTGCTATATAAACCTCCCTTTTTCCCAAGCACAAGCTAGTGTTAATGTTGGTGTGCTAGTGCTAATTAAGTTTGGAGTGATCAGCAAGTTATCCATAGTTGTAGCTCTCTAGTTGTGTGTGAGGGAGAAGTGTGAATTTGGTTTAGTGTGAATACTAAAGGGAAGAGCCTTAAAATTATCATTGTTGAGGCCATCATGGAATGCTAATGAAAGTGTGTGGGAAGCCGGATTTGTCGGAGGAGAACAGTAATGTTAAGACAACAATTGTAATCTCTTCTTGATTTAACATATATGCAACTATCAATTGATTTCTTTCATAATGTGTCATCTCACATCCTTATGGCTTAATGCTTCTTGACTTGTTAAGTAGGTTGAATTACAATTTGTCTATTATCACAGTTGTTGTTTGATGTTGTTTACTTGTTTCAGGTGTTCGAAGAAGGAAACAGGAGATAGTTAAAGCAAGCAAGGTCATCACCAAACGGGATAAGTGTACTAAGAGGTAGGCCCTCTTAATTGGTTCTAACCTAAGTAAATCTTCCATAGAATGTCTTGTTTGTGGCTGGATCTGCTATCGGGCTAGAGGAATTTTTTGTGTCCGCACTTAGAATTTTACTTCACCATGCCTCCAACAACTCCTTTGCATCCTCAAGGAAATCGGCATAAGGGTCTAAGTTTCCAAACACATCTACATCAATTCGGGATCATAAAGGCCTAGTTTTCCAACCACCTCTGCATCAACTCAATGATAAGTCATCTCTGGTAGATCTTCATACTAACCAAAAACCATGAGTACCACCATCATGAGCTTGGCATAAATGATAAGACAAACAATACTAAATGTATGTTGACATCAATGCCAAAATTCTATAGCATAAGTTTTGAGGGGACCAAATTGGTCATTTCCATTCCATATATCAAGAAATACCATAGGAACAACCATAAGAGTGGTCCTTGGACCAAAAAAGGAACAATATCCCTATGTAATCTACTTCATCAATAAGAATCTTACCCTTGTAGAACTAAACTATATAGCAACTAAATGTGGTAGTATATTCTATTAAAAAATTTGGCACTATATTACTAGGTATCCTACATTTGTACACATTAATCATTAATCTATTTTTCATTTAAGTATCAATCCAATTACTAATGGTGGAGTAGCTAAATGGTTATTAGCGTTACAAGAGTTTGTGTCACCATCATTGATAATACTAGAAAAGAGAATGTCATGTATGCTTTTGAATCCTTGAAAGAGTTTTCTATAACACAAGTTTTGAGGGAACCAAATTGGTCCTTTCCATTCCATATATCAGCAAATTCCTTAGGAACAACCATGGGAGTGGTTCTTGGACCAAGGAACAAGATCCTTGTGCAATCTACTTCATCAATAAGAATCTTACCCTTGTAGAGCTAAACTATATAGCAACTAAAAAGGAATTTCTTGTGGTAGTCACTATTCTATTAATAAATTTTGAAACTATATTACTAGGTATCCAAAATTTGTACACACTGATTATTTTTCCATTTTTTATTTGAGGAGAAATACAATTGCTAATCACAAAGTAGCTAAATCGTTACATGAGTTATTATTGGTATTATTGTTACGGAGTAGCTAAATCATTATTATTGTTACATGAGTTTGTGTCACCATCATTGATAATACTAGAAAATAGAATGCCATGGTTGACTTCCTTTCTACAATTTCGAATGATGGAGAAGATATTCCAATCGAATATATTTTTCCTAATGAACATATATTCACATACCCACTAACACATCAAGGTTTATAGATATTCCTAACTATCTAGTTGTAGGAAAAATTCCATTGCATCTCTCACTAAAATAAAGGTAGAATGTTATTGAACAAAGTACCACGTAATACTAATTTCAATGATATCACTTTGCGCAATGTCATATGCCATAATTCAACATTATGGTTGAGAGAATGAAATGTATAACATTTTGAAAGCTTTCATGATGAACCTTGAGGATGACACTTTGTTGATAAAAGGGTTTCACATAAGGTTCTTCCTTTGGTCTACTATTGGATTAGAATTTTTTAAGATGAAAAGAAGTTCATGAGAAGTTAGGAAATGGCCAAAGAATCAGACATCTTATTAAGTTCAATGAGATTCTATTACAAACTCAACTCATGATAGATTCTTTTGAGAAACGGTTTGTATACTTTTTTGGATATATCAACTCTCCATCCATATGTAAAGCTAATATATTAGTTTCCACTAACTATTTCACCAAATGGAATGAATCCAAATCACTTCAAAAGCCACAAAAAAAGTAATAGTGTATTTTTTCTATGAAGATATCTGTGTCCACCTTGTTGTACCTTGAGTAATTGTTACAATCAAAGAACTCAGTTTACTTGTAAACTCATTTAGGCCATCACAAATAAGTACCAAATTTGGAATAGGATATCTACACCATACCATCCATAGGTCAATATTAAAGTGGAAGTCCTCAATAGAGTTTTAAAATCTATACTAGCCAATAATATGCAAATTCATCACAAATATTTCACCAACAAACTTCTAGAAATTCTATGGTCTTATTGCACCATGTGGAGAAAAACCATTCATTTCACACCCTCTAATCCTTATGTATAGTAAGCATGTAGTACTTTCCATTTAGTTTGAATTGAAGACATTAAGAACTATAATGTAGGGGAGATTAAACCTCTAAAAAGCTCAGAAACATTGTTTGGACCAAATCAATGAACTTGATGAAATTTGTCACATTTCCCTACATCACACTTTTGTTTTTCAACAACAATGTGCAAATTGGCATGACAAATCCATTAAGAAGAAGAAGTTATATGCTAGATATTGGGCCCTTTTATATGAATCTAGGTTCAAAAATTTCAAAAGCATGTTTTGTACTTATTTGTTAAGACCATATGAGGTTGATACTATATGAAATTGGTTCTATCAAGTTGTGTAACATTAATGTGTTGATTTTCTAAGTCCAGTATTATTAATTTTTAGGGCTAGATTGCTCTTTGTTGTAGATACTTGAATTTATAAACTTTTTCAACATTTTACACTACATTAACCCCATAACATCATATCATTATTAGAAATTATATAGAGAGAAAAATAATATCAACAATGCAGTAAAACAGTAGAATAAAATCATGCACAATGGAGACACTAGGCTTTAGGTCAGAGACCAAGGAAAACCCCACAAGGGGGAAAACCAAACGAAATTCTTCTTCTTGGATATTCATCAATTGTTCAGCTAAGATATAAAGTACAATAAGAATGAGATACATTAATCATATCAGGCCTCCTAGATCAAACCTAAGTTATTTCACAACTATGTTTATGAATTGAAAAATTTGATCTACGATAATCAAACAAGTCCAGGAGAGTTGATAACATATCATGATCTCAAGTAGAATCATCAATTTCACTACAATAAGCATCATAAATATCATCATTTTCAAGTAGCATCATTAAATATATACTACCATCATGTAAGAGTAAGTCCATTGTCATCATATAAGAGAAAGGTCATTGTCATCATATAAGACCAAGGGTCATTGCCATATAACAAAGTCATTGTTTTATTGATATGTATCTCACTGTTAAAATGATTATTGTCATACAAGGTTATTCTTTCCATATCAAAGGTTACTTTATCAATTTCATATCATATCTTAATTTTCATAGACATTATTGTACATATGCCAAAGGGATGCAATGTAGAAATTTTGAATAATATGACACATATTCACAGAGATTACCCTGATTATACACTTATAAGCGGAACATGCATAATACATAACCTCCTCTACGTTGATCATCAATTTATAGAAGCAGAAACATTCACAGGCGCACATAGAAGCATCAATCACACATATCAACACAGTATTTTCCCGGGGAAAGCATCTCGCTAAAAACCCCAACTATTTGTATATTATAGTGATTGAATCATGTAACAATACATAGTACAATGCTTATCACAAGCAATCCAGTACCAGCTCCACTTGTTACACACAATACAGCTCAGATCCGATCTCCAAATCTATTCCACTGCTTGCCTGCCTCTCCAGCTCAATACCTGCTCAAGAACTGATGAGAATGGTTTACCAAACTCGTATTTCACCTGCAAAGAATCACTCACACTGTGTTGGACGTGAGCACAGGCTATAATTCTTGATATTTGCCAATTCATTCGCATACTCAATCCCTTTTATTGTGCAAATCATCATGCACAGCTATAGTCACAACTGATAGCAATCTGATCCTCTAACACCTGTCCCTGCTGAAATGAACATGCACTGGCATGCAACTGAGTTAACTGATGTATTCTATAGTTTCATTATGAGTTAATAACTTGTGAATTAATTAATAACTAATTCACCCAACTCATCTCTAGTCTATTGATCAGTTAGACTAAATACAACTAGTTTAACAAAGCTAAACTGAACACAACTCCATCAACTGCACCTCTAGTCCACTAAACTCAACTCACTTGAGTTCTAACTGAAGTCCTGCATGCAAATATTAGTCATCCCATAGGTAACCACATATTTCCCTCTGGGATCTGCATGTACCACATCCGTAGCTCATCCTGAAGTGCTCCAAGAGAATAAGATCAAGTTTATAGTCCAAATATTATTATGAGACAATAATATTTGACTTTTCTATTTTTGACAGCTAGTCTAAAAATAGACTTTGATCACTCACACTATGGTCACCCACACTGTGATCACTCATATTGTGATCATCCCTATTGGGATCAAAAATAGAACTTGCGCCATAATTTTCCTGCGGGCCCACTTAGTGAAGGCGACTCTTTTCACTAAGCTCCATCATCTTGTTGCATTCTCAACAAGCATTTCTTGTTGCACACTTTTCAACACTCCCTCTCAACAAGAAAGGCTTCCTCTCAAACCCGATCCTGAAACTCTGGAATGTACTCCATGCAACACATCTGGCCGGTCCACTTGCTCTGTCATCAAAGTCTCTGACTGCTATTGCCTCTGTCGACTGAAACTCTGCATCTCTGTGCTCTTCAGTATCTGACTGCTCTAGCCTCTGTCACTTTGATATCTGACTGCATCCGTGCTGCTGCTGGTTCTATCTCCCAGCATTGCATATGCACTGCACCTCCCAACTGACCTCCCTGTTGGGCTAGAAACATCCTCTGATGCTGAAGCTCTACCTGCTGCTTACAAGTGCTCCCTCTCTGAAATCTGCGCTACTGCAACATCTCCATGCATCTCGCACCATTGCACACCTCTCTGTGCCACCTAGCACTGTGCAAAACACTTGTGCCTCTTGCATTGCTGCAGCCTGCTAGCTATGCGTTGTCCTGGGATTCCCTACACTGTCGCTCTCTCTGCCACTCCATCTGCATCTGTCTCTACCCAATCAGTCAGTTCCTGCTACTATACATCTGGGGCTCCCGTAGCAAGGTCTCATCCAAGAGGTTGGGTACTTCAAGGATCCTGCCCCTCCTCCTTGGGACAATCAATCCACATCACCCCACCTCCTACCTAGACGTATGGCTGCATGTGATCCCTCAGCCCACCTGGCTCGAAGCTTCCCCCTACTGGAGGTCTCTGCATGAGTAGATGTCTCTACTCGATCTCCTCTCAGCTTCCCTTGTTGTGGCTGCGCCACAACCTCCTGAAGTTGTTGCACCAATCGTGGCTCCTCCACAATCATCTAAGAATTCTTCTGGTTCTGCATGTTGAGAGGTAATGTATTCTCCCTCTCAACCACCAAGTCTCCATCATGACAACGAAAGCATCTCACCTTCGACTCGTCAACCTTCTTCCCATCATTGGAAGAACTGGATTCGGAAAGAGAAACCTTCTGCTTCCCCTTCTTCACCTTACTCGCTAAGGCACAGTTTTCCTCATCATGCATAGATGAAGAACTGTCTCTGGTGCACCGTCTAATCTCCTCCTGCACAAGATCTGACCAAAGTCTTTCCCATCCTGGCAGTTTCTCCCTTCCATTCACCGAGTCCTGGTAGCTATGCCAACTCTTAGGAAGGTCAAGGAGTGCTAGACTCACCATCCTCATCCGACAGTCACCCCCACACTTCCCAGCTCATCCCGGCATTGGGTGAACTACGTGAGATACCTGGGCATACTTTCTCCATTCTCACACTTAATGTTTCTGAGTTTTTCACTTGCTTTGGAATTAAATTTGAATTCCACCAGCTCAAAACTCAACCGCTTCTGATCTAGAATTCGTGATAACAAAGTATTTCTTGTACAGAGATCGATTGTATGGGCATTCACCGGATATCTCACCTTCCAAAAGAAGGATGAATCCAGAGGCTACCTGGCCCGATTACAGACTCTGGTTGAAGAAATAAAATGTAAACACTTCCTGAATAATAGATCTGATGATCAATCCTCGCTTGATATCCTGTAAAAATATCTTGTACAAATCAAGCAGCTCCGATACCATGTAGAAATTTTGAATAATATGACACATATTCACAGAGATTATCCTGATTATACACTTATAAGTGGAACATGCATAATACATAACCTCCTCTACGTTGATCATCAATTTACAGAAGCAGAAACATTCACAGGCGCACATAGAAGCATCAATCACACATATCAACACAGTATTTTCCCGTGGAAAGCATCTCGCTAAAAACCCCAACTATCTGTATATTATAGTGATTGAATCATGTAACAATACATAGTACAATGCTTATCACAAGAAATCCAGTACCAGCTCCACCTGTTACACACAATACAGCTCAGATCCGATCTCCAAATCTATTCCACTGCTTGCCTGCCTCTCCAGCTCAATACCTGCGCAAGAACTGATGAGAATGGTTTACCAAACTCGTATTTCACCTACAAAGAATCACTCACACTGTGTTGGACGTGAGCACAGGCTATAATTCTTGATATTGGCCAATTCATTGGCATACTCAATCCCTTTGATTGTGCAAATCATCATGCACAGCTATAGTCGCAACTGATAGCAATCTGATCTTCTAACACCTGTCCCTGCTGAACTGAACATGCACTGACATGCAACTGAGTTAACTGATGTATTCTATAGTTTCATTATGAGTTAATAACTTGTGAATTAATTAATAACTAATTCACCCAACTCATCTCTAGTCTATTGATCAGTTAGACTAAATACAACTAGTTTAACAAAGCTAAACTGAACACAACTCCTTCAACTGCACCTCCAGTCCACTAAACTCAACTCACTTGAGTTCTAACTGAATTCCTGCATGAAAATATTAGTCATCCCATAGGTAACCACGTATTTCCCTCTGGGATCTCCATGTACCACATCCGTAGCTCATCCTGAAGTGCTCCAAGAGAATAAGATCAAGTTTATAGTCCAAATATTATTATGAGACAATAATATTTGACTTTTCTATTTTTGACAGCCGGTCTAAAAATAAACTTTGATCACTCACACTATGATCACTCACACTGTGGTCACCCACACTGTGATCACTCATACTGTGATCATCCCTACTGGGATCAAAAATAGAACTTGCGCCATAATTTGCCTGCGGGCCCACTTAGTGAAGGCGACTCTTTTCACTAAGCTCCATCATCTTGTTGCATTCTCAACAAGCATTTCTTGTTGCACACTTTTCAACACTCCCTCTCAACAAGAAAGGCTTCCTCTCAAACCCGATCCTGAAACTCTGGAATGTTCTCCATGCAACACATTTGGCCGGTCCACTTGCTCTGTCATCAAAGTCTCTGACTGTTATTGCCTCTGTCGACTGAAACTCTGCATCTCTGTGCTCTTCAGTATCTGACTGCTCTAGCCTCTGTCACTTTGATCTCTAACTGCATCTGTGCTGCTTCTGGTTCTATCTCCCAGCATTGCATCCGCACTGCACCTCCCAACTGACCTCCCTGTTGGGCTAGAAACATCCTCTGATGCTGAAGCTCTACCTGCTGCTTACAAGTGCTCCCTCTCTGACATTTGTGCTACTGCAACATCTCCATGCATCTCGCACCATTGCACACCTCTTTGTGCCACCTAGCACTATGCAAAACACTTGTGCCTCTCGCATTGCTGCAGCCTGCTAGCTATGCGTTGTCCTGGCATTCCCTCCATTGTCGCTCTCTCTGCCGCTCCATCCGCATCTGTCTCTACCCAATCAGTTAGTTCCTGCTACTACACATCTGGGGCTCCCGTAGCAAGGTCTCATCCAAAAGGTTTGGTACCTCAAGGATCCTGCCCCTCCTCCTTGGGAAAATCAATCCACATCACCCCACCTCCTACCTAGAGGTATGGCTGCATGCGATCCCTCAGCCCACCTGGCTCAAAGTTTCCCCCTACTGGAGGTCTCTGCATGAGTAGATGTCTCTACTCGATCTCCTCTAAGCTTCCCTTGTTGTGGCTGCTCCACAACCTCCTGAAGCTGCTGCACCAATCGTGGCTCCTCCACAATCGTCTGAGACTTCTTCTGGTTCTGCATGTTGAGAGTTAATGTATGCTCCCGCTCAACCACCAAGTCTCCATCATGACAACAAAAGCATCTCACCTTCAACTCATCAACCTTCTTCCCATCATTGGAAGAACTGGATTCGGAAAGAGAAACCTTCTGCTTCCCCTTCTTCACCTTACTCGCTAAGGCACAGTTCTCCTCATCATGCATAGATGAAGAACTGTCTCTGGTGCGCCGTCTAATCTCCTCCTGCATAAGATCCGACCAAAGTCTCTCCCATCCTGGCAGTTTCTCCCTTCCATTCACCGAGTCCTGGTAGCTATGCCAACTCTTAGGAAGGTCAAGGAGTGCTAGACTCACCATCCTCATCCGACAGTCACCCCCACACTTCCCAGCTCATCCCGGCATTGGGTGAACTTCGTGAGATACCTGGGCATACTGTCTCCATTCTCACACTTAATGTTTCTGAGTTTTTCCCTTGCTTTGGAATTAAATTCGAATTCCACCAGCTCAAAACTCAACCGCTTCTGATCTAGAATTCGTGAGAACAAAGTATATCTTGTATAGAGATCGACTATATGGGCATTCACCGGATATCTCACCTTCCAAAAGAAGGATGAATCCAGAGGTTACCTGGCCCGATTACAGACTCTGCCTGAAGAAATAAAATATAAACACTTCCTGAATAATAGATCTGATGATCAATCCTCGCTTGATATCCTGTAAAAATCTCTTCTACAAATCAAGCAGCTCCGATACCATGTAGAAATTTTGAATAATATGACACATATTCACAGAGATTATCCTGATTATATACTTATAAGAGGAACATGCATAATACATAACCTCCTGTACATTGATCATCAATTTACAGAAGCAGAAACATTCACAGGCGCACATAGAAGCATCAATCACACATATCAACACAGTATTTTCTCGGGGAAAGCATCTCGCTAAAAACCCCAACTATATGTATATTATAGTGATTGAATCATGTAACAATACATAGTACAATGCTTATCACAAGAAATCCAGTACCAGCTCCACCTGTTACACACAATACAGCTCAGATCTGATCTCCAAATCTATTCCACTGCTTGCCTGCCTCTCCAGCTCAATACCTGCTCAAGAACTGATGAGAATGGTTTACCAAACTCGTATTTCACCTACAAAGAATCACTCACACTGTGTTGGACGTGAGAACAGGCTATAATTCTTGATATTGGCCAATTCATTGGCATACTCAATCCCTTTGATTGTGCAAATCATCATGCACAGCTATAGTCACAACTGATAGCAATCTGATCCTCTAACACCTGTCCCTGCTGAACTGAACATGCACTGACATGCAACTGAGTTAACTGATATATTCTATAGTTGCATTATGATTTAATAACTTGTGAATTAATTAATAACTAATTCACCCAACTCATCTCTAGTCTATTGATCAGTTAGACTAAATACAACTAGTTTAACAAAGCTAAACTGAACACAACTCCATCAACTGCACCTCCAGTCCACTAAACTCAACTCACTTGAGTTCTAACTGAAGTCCTGCATGAAAATATTAGTCATCCCATAGGTAACCACGTATTTCCCTCTGGGATCTGCATGTACCACATCCGTAGCTCATCCTGAAGTGCTCCAAGAGAATAAGATCAAGTTTATAGTCCAAATATTATTATGAGACAATAATATTTGACTTTTCTATTTTTGACAGCCAGTCTAAAAATAGAATTTGATCACTCACACTGTGATCACTCACACTGTGGTCACCCACACTGCGATCACTCATACTGTGATCATCCCTACTGGGATCAAAAATAGAACTTGCGCCATAATTTCCTTGCGGGCCCACTTAGTGAAGGCGACTCTTTTCACTAAGCTCCATCATCTTGTTGCATTCTCAACAAGCATTTCTTGTTTCACACTTTTCAACACAAATTTGAGTGTGATTGACATACTGAGAGATGATAAAATAGATGAGTGCCACAGAACTAGATAAACAAGCCACACAAAAAAATGAGTCACATAGATAATAAAATGTGAGTCGTAATGAACCTCTATAGACCTTGTAGAGTATGATCCACAGAGATATTTATTTGCGGGATATATGAACCATCATGAAGATATATGAGATAACATGAAGATATATGAGACATCATGACGAGCTATCAAACCACTAAAATCATAGTGTGTTCCACAGAGTCATCAAGCCACTATAATATTGTGTGCCACAGAGAACCATCAAGTCACTGTAACAATAACATGCCACAGAGATGCTAGATTGAGCCATGAAGTAATACGAGTGAGCCAAGGAAACAATGTGATCCACTGTAATGTAGTGAGCCAACTAAATAATATGATCATTGTAATATAGTGATCCAAGAAAATAATGTGATCATTGTAATATATTGAGCCACGTAAATAATGTGATCATTGTATGTATCTATCCAAGTAATATATCAATCCAAGTAAACAATGTGATCATTGTATATAATGCATTCACTATAACGAAATGAGCCATGTAAATAATGTGATCGCTTTTAATATATCGAGCCGAGGAAATAACGCATTCATTGTAATGTATCAAGCCAAGGAAATAATGCAATCACTATAATATATCAAACCAAGGAAACAATGGGAGGCACAAGACTTTAATATGAGCACAACGATATATCATATGCCATAAAGAATTTTTATCCATAGAAAAGTAGCAAACCATAGTTTATTTAACATGGTCCTCCACAGATAATGTGAACCGTAAAAGAATGTATGAGCTAGTCAACACAGAATAGTACCATAATAAGTCTAAACTATTTTTATAGTCAACTTGAATGCCCAATTATGTAAATTTATATTAGATGCCATCTATGAAGGGTCACGACCCTAGGGTAGGCTGACATGAGTTGAATTGCAACTTATGGAGGGAAATACTTAAATTTATTTTTTTCTTATAATAATAAATTTATTTTATCCAATTGAATTTTCCTTTTGACCAATAAAAATCCTATTTGTGGAATTAGGGTTTATCATGGGAAATCTGTCCCATGGCTACATAAATTTCAAGACTCCCTCTTAGATAGAGAGGAAATTCCATTTTCTTCATAAGTCTCATCTTGGATGTACATTATTGTTACATCATGACTCATCTTGTCTCATCTCATCTCATATTGTCTCATAGGAGAAGAACAATCCAGAACAGACAATACGGGAGATCGATTAGATCCTCAAAACCCTACAAATCTCCAGGTCAAGTTCCATGACCTTCATCTCAACTACATCAACAATACATCCTCTTATGACATCTCGTCTCAACTTGTTTCCTCTAATCATGATTTGAACAATGATATCTCAATATAAAGAAGAAGAATCATCATAGGGGAGATAAATATGTCACCCTATATCCAATGACAATACGAGACATATAACTTACCAGTAAGGGTAGGGGTCACACACCTATTGTCTAACAATAGGAGAGATATAGCTTACCGTCAAGGTTAGGGATCACACACACCTATTATATGTTGATCTTACGACCTTGACCCTCAAGGGTCAAGTGGTAGAAAACATGTATCCCATAACTTGGGAGAGATACCACTTACTATAAATGGTAAGGATAACACACACCTAAGTCTCCTCACCCATTAGAATTCCTCATAATCTCTTTATTGTACTTCTAATCTCACCTACACTCAAAGGTCAACTTCCTCTAGTACTGAACATGGAGATGATCTAATCCTGTTAGAAAATAAATTATTAGCTTATAAAACCAAATATAAAATACATACTTTTAAACCTGAATAGGGGTTGGAGTCTGCATTAAATGTCCATCAATATAGCCATGCGAGGTCTAGGGGACTTGTTTTATCCCATATGGTACTTACTTCAATATGAATCATGATTCTCTTTTTCATGTGCCTTAAAGATCTGAGGTAGCTCTAAGCATGATTCTTCATTAAATATCATAGAGGATACCATCTTCACATACATTTGATAACAGTGCATTGGGAAATGGGAGCCAAAATCTCATCATAGCCCTCTCTTTTTGAGAGCATATTCCTTATCCTTGTTTGGTATCATGGAAGCATCTGGTGTTTCAATATATTTTTCAACTAGAAGAGTCATTTGTATGAAGAACATATATCTCTCAACATCTCCTTATCTCAAAAAATATTGTTTGATTGTTACATGACAGTGTACTCCCTTTGGATTAAAAAAAAAATAATCATAAATATCAACCAAAGGGATGGGATACTTCCTTTACGGTCTAATATTTTATCCATTTATCAAGTGCCACTCTAATCATGGGAAGGCTCGACTTTCTTCTAAATCTTAATATAAAGGACTTGTTCCTCATATTCTCAAATGTGCCTATTGATCCTACAACAAGAGAAATAGCAATAATAGTAAAATAAATAAACATAATGAAAGTGCACCTACTAATGAGGCATGATTATCTATATTCTCTATATATGAGAGTGGCTTCTTCATTTTCCATCACCAACTCCTTCTCGGAGTTTACTCTTCATGCACCATCTCCCTCTTGGAGCTTAATCTTCCTACATTATTTTACATCATGATGATCCTCATATTTTATTTCCTTGATTTCATCCCCATCAAAGAATTTAGTGAAAGAAGAGTTCAAATATCCATGTAGGAGGAATAAACAATAGTCTAAAATGATTAGACAATAACTATGTCATAAAGAACTAACATAATTTTGAGACTAATTATCTTTAATGAAGATTGAATGAATTTATTAGATCCCTCTTGATCCTACCTCCATGAGTACCACAATCGATAAACCATATGCTAATGTCATTTCCAGAATAAATGTGCCATCTTGATTTCCTTCATCACCAGTCAAGATCAACTATCGATGACCATGGGATCTTGCCTCATACCCTCACCTAGGGTTTCTCTGAATTTTTCCTAAATAATATTCCCATTGATCATATCATATAAATAAATTAGAAATCATACTAGGCCCTTTACATAGTAAGGCCACTCCTAGGATTTCTACAAAAACCTAACTTCTATTTGCAAGAATAAAGGACTTCCATAGGGTTTCCTTCAAACCTAGCATTCTTTTAGGTCTCTACCATCTTCATCCCTTTTACTCTGTTTTGATCATAAACTTCATCATAGATGTTCATGGGGGTGATTTTCAATGAATTTTATTTAGCCGACTCTAATACCATGTTAATTTGTAGGGCTAAATTATTCTTTGTTGTAGATAATTGACTTTCTAAACTTTTTCAATATTTTACATTACATTCACCCCATAACATCATATCATCATTATAAATTATGTAGAGAGAACAATAACATCACTAATGCAATGAAACAGTAAAGAGTAGTAGAAGGAAATCATCCACAATAGAGACATTAGGATTTAGGTCAGAGCCCAAGGAAAAACCCAAGGGGGAATTCAAATAACTTCTTCTTCTTTGATATTCATCAATTGTTTAGTTGAGATACAAAGTACAATAAGAATGAGATACATTAATCATATCAAACCAACTAGGGCCAACCCAAGTTAGTTCACAACTATGTTTGTGAGCTGAACGATCTAATATCCAATAATCAAACAAGTCTAGGAGAGTTGATAACATATCATTGTCTAAAATAGCATCATCCATGTCACTGTAATAAGTGTCATCAATATCAACATTCTCAATTATCATCATAAAATATATATTTTCATCATGTAGGAGTAAGGTCACCATCATCATGTAATAGTACGGTCACTATCATCTTATAATAGCAAGGGTTGCTTCCATGTAGCAAGGTCATTGTGTTATTGATCACTTTCTCACTGTTAAAAATGGTATTATCATACAAGGTTATTCTTGCCATATAAAATGTTACCGTATCAACTTCATATCATATATTAACTGGCATACACGTTATTTTCCATATTCCAAAGGGATGCAAGGCACAAATTTGAGTGTGAGTCACATATGGAGAGTTGTTAAGATAGATGAGTGCCACAGAACTAGCTAAATAAGACACACAAAAAATTCACATAAATAAGATAATGTGAGCCATAATGAACCTCTATGAACCTTGTAGAGTACGATCCATAGATATATATCTTTGTGGGGATATAAATATCAGCATGAAGATATATGAGCCACCATGAAGCTATACGAGCCACCATGAGGAGCCATTGAACCACTATAATGATATTTTGTGCCACAAAACCATCGAACCACTATAAGATTACATGCCATAGAGAATCATCGAGCCACTGTAATAATTGTATGCCACAAACAATCATTGTAAATAATTGTAACTATAACATTCCCCAAAGATGCTAGATCGACCCATGAAGTAATACAAGTGATCCAAGGAAACAATATGATCCAATGTAATGTAGTGAGCCACGTAAATAATGTGATCACTATAATATAGCGAGCCAAGTAAATAATATGATCACTATAGATTTAAATTTCACTCATAATACCCCTGATTTGGGTGTGGTAGGTGTGAAGCAGTGACGGAAGCTGAGGTGGGCCAGAGGGTATGGGGGGCCGAGGTGATAGCAGCCACCCAGCTGGCTCAAAGGACATAGGTGGAATTGGATGGTGTGAGGACACGAGCGCAGGTGGGGCAGCAAGCGCGGGAGTGGTCAGACAAGAGCTGGAAAGTGGCAAGGCGGGAGGAGGAAGCCCACGGTAGGAGCAGTCGGTGGCATGAGTGGAGTGCTAGAAGGAAATTATGGAAGTGTCAAGGAAACCTCATCTCGAGTAAACCGAACAAGGGAAAGGGTGGCAGAAGGAGGACGAAGGCACGTGGAGTGCCCTTCGGATGATAGGCAGGGTAGCTAGATAGAGAAACAAAAATCTAAGGTAGCTAGGAGAGAAGGCATTTGCATGCAGAAGGTGAAGGCAGGACGTGTTGCGGAAGGTGGTGGAAGTGGGTCGGAGGACGTCAAGTTGCAACCAGATTTTTTCGGCAAGATTTGGTATGTTATCTCAGCCCCCATCCTCGATTGCCTAGAAAAAATGAGTTTTATAAAGGATTATTGGTTAACGGCTATGGCAACTCAAGTCTCAAAACGAGTAGAGACCTATTTCGTCTAGGGCTCTAGCCCGTTAGCCTGGAGTGTTTTCACCTGGAATGCTATCGGGGTGAGGAGGTGAGGAAACAATGTAATGCGTTCGTGGGTAGATAGGACCCGAGGGAATGTGGCCCACTGGGACGCCCATTGGGGTCTCTACAATGGAGATAGTAAGAAACCTATCGCACCGGTATGGTGGATTTTGTGGCATTCAAGGGAAGAAGTTATTGTCATGGGTGGGGGGGTTGTAACCATCATAGACCATGTAGTAAGGTTGGGTTTCATCTAACTCGATCTGAGCCAGAACCTAGTTGAAGGTCGCGGGTCCAAAGGTAAAATCAGGGGTAGCAACTGGGATAGGGAAACAGTGAGGAGAAAATCCTGGTCCTGCCCCTCTAATGAGACCTAGAATAGGGACGCCTGCATAACTACTAATTTTGAAATGCATTATCCCGTCCGTTGGGGTGGGGATAAGCACGGGGGAGGAAACTGCAGTAGGAAAGGGAAACAGAGAGACCCCGTGGGAATTGGGAAACTGGGTTCTACAAAACTATACATAGAATCACTGTCATGAAGAGAAGGGCAGAAGCCTCTTCTTCTCTAAGGAGGAAGGAGGGAAGTTAGGGGTTAAAGAGGGAAACCAAAATTCTCCAAGCCAGGAGCGTCTGGATAAGCTCGGACCAGAGAAGCCCAAGTTTACTCTGTTCAAAATAATTCTGACTTATAAAGAATTTTCATTGGTTTATGTTCTAGGTAATATAACTACTAAAGTGCAACAACACCTAGTGTTCCGGAACCCATATCCTACTCCAGCCCAGGAACAGGCGAGCAGCCCAAAATAGGTGAGTTGCCCAAGAAAAGAGATATTGAGCTAGAAGGATAACGGGATGGAAAAGGAAGGAAAAGAAGCAGATAAGAGAGGAAATAGAGGAATGGGTAAGGCAAGAAAAAAGACAAAAGGGTTGCAAGCAACCTCTAGCAGAGGTCCAAGTAAAAGAGGAAGGAAGATAGGGAAACAAAATATGCAAACCCTAATAAATGCGTACATGGATGGCACACTGCCGAAGGTGAAAGCTCAAATATCTAAGTGGGAGAGGGAGCTCAATGGTAGTATTGCTAATCAGGAAATCGAAGCAGAAGAATCGGAATCCATGGTTAAAGATCCTGATAACACCATAGGTCATCACAGGTTGTTCCGGCAAACAATTCAACAGTACTGGGTCATGAAGAGTATCCTGGCCCGAGAAATGACATTATATAAGGAGTGAGAGGAACTGGAGGAGGCCATACCAGCGGAGCCTTGCATGAAGGATTTGCACAAAGAAATTGTTGTTGTCTAAATGTAATTGTATCGAAACAATCTCACGGTGAACAGGATTGAGCGGAGCATATAGGACATGAAGAGGAGCTAAATTTTGGGTCTAGTGCTAAAGCGCCAGCCATAGTGGACTCATCATATGAGTGAAGTAGATCTTCAAATAGAATTATGTTTATACGACGGCTAGCTTTTACTATTTTAATTTGAAGTTTACAGTAGATAAAATTGCCAATGTAGCCTAGATGGTCATGAAAACTCTCTTTAAATTTTGGACAACATTCAATGCAGATAGGTGGCCAACAGACCTAGTTTCCTACAAGCAGGTTGAGGCTACCTGCAATTTTTGTTAAAGAAATACTTATTATGTTCAGAAAAATATTAATAGAAAAAGGATCTACCAAGCTTACAAAAAAAAAAAATCACTCAAAATAATAAATATATTCTATCCAATTGAATTTTCCTTTTGACCAATATAAATCCTATTTGGGGTAGTAGGATTTATCAAGGGAAATATGTCTCATAGCTGCCCAAATTTCAACAAATATAGATTACCACAATATTTCTGAAATACCGATAATTACTTTTGATGTTGATATTTTTTTTTTAATTATTCAAATATATCATTGAGAAATTATACTTTATAAATTCAACCATACAAGAATAATAGAATAGTATAGATCACAATGCATAGAGAGAAGACAAGATTTACCTTGTGAAAACCCACCAAAGGGAAAAACCCAGCAACCTTTTCAATAGAGAAATTCTCCTATTCAACAAGCGACATACCTAGACCTATGGTCAAACCTAGTCAACCCCTCCAATTCAATCCTCCCAATCTGATCCATAATTTTTCTCTACCTTATTTGACCTAGAAGTTTCACCCTCCCGTAGCGGCTAGTTACCCCAGAATTTCCTCACCTGCAACTACCTAGAATTTAGACCCCCTGTAATAGAACTTCCCAAAATAAAAATTGTGAACCAAAATAAGAAGAGACTATATACACGTGCGAGATTGAGAGAGAGAGAGAGAGCTAATTCATATTATTTTTCATTCTCATTATCCTTCTTTATCTTCGCTAGGATGCCTAGAAACTGTTTTCGCAAGAGAGTGATAATTGGTGAAGGAAGAATAAGTTCGAGTTTCCTTTATATAGTGATTTTCTAGGTTGAATGAGTGTGTCCTTTTCCCTGGGCTGAATTGACTTGGAGGGAGGCCAAATTGACAAAATTGGGGCCTAAAATTTCAAATTTCAAAATTAAAATTTTTCTTTTAAAAATCACAATGTGACTTTAGCTCAAAATATATTTATTTTGACTCTAGCATTTAAATATGCTTTAAAATAATCAATATAAATGCATCAAGTGGCCAAATATACATTATGAAGACCAACCATAGTTACAAAATTCAACACTCCCTCTTAACTATGGAGGTATCCATAATGAATGTCACAGATGTTCTCAAGTTGACAAATTGCTCTTAAGGAAAAGGTTATATCAAATCATCATTTGCATCATCTACCATCAACATCCACTAGTAGCCATATGTGGGGTGGTATTGATCTGAAAATGAGATCTTAAATCAATATTAAGGTATTACAGACTCATGTGCAGGAATGCCTATATTATTCAGTGCAACGGATTGAAAAGATTGTGAATAATATAGACAATGAACAGTCAGAAAACACAACAGACACACACATCAACATAGAAAATAATCAAGGAGTTCACCAGACTTCCTAGCTACGTCTCCTGGTCCAGTTTTCAATTTCGACCTCTATATTAAGTCTTTAAGAACATATTATTACAAGAGTGAGCTCAAAAACAAAGTCTCAAACAATAGTGACATCAAAGAGGGATTTGCTCGAAAACCTCGAGTCTAAAAGAGTGCACAGACTCTCCCTCTGTCTTGTTCCTCTATCCAATCTTCCTTTCTCTGTTTCCCCTCTGACCATCCCTGTTCTGTCATTGGATGGCTTTTTAAGCCTAACAGCGTTGTCTGTTCATTTCCCTTTTCATGCACTCATTTTTTAAACGCTCGGGGGCACAAGGCTACTAATAGGACAAAATACTGGGGGGCACGGGTGGAACTGGCCGTTTGGCCTTCCCCCGGCAAAATCCTTAAGACAAATGCATTTTTGGTCTCCAAAGGAAAAAACACAGAAAACATAGAAAATTCAACAAAAACACTTTCTATTGGACTTAAAATAATATGCAATCACATCCATAATCCCTATCGGGTCTGGCCTTTATCGCATGTCGCAAGGTGCATCAGCTATGGGTCATAATCCCTTTGTATTTTGTTCCGATCCCATTTCTCCACCAATCGCCGATATCGGCGTATCGCATATCGCAGGGTCGTAGGTCTATGTGTTGTTCCACCAGTCCACTCGCCAATCGCTAATCGGCACCATTGTCCCATCGCAATCGCAATCGTATTACCCATGGCCTATCGACATCACCCCTTTGCATTGTTGCAATGCGATATTGCGATGCGATAAGTCGCAATCGCATATTGCTGAGTCTCTGGGCCTGCAATAAGTCCTCCCTTTGGAAATCTGAGATGCGATATTGTAATCTCCGTCATTGATCTACGCGCTCGATCAACGGTCCATGTTAAGTTGCCAATCGCAATCGCATTTCCCTTAGGGCCACCTCCGATATACTCCGCTAACATGCTCCAATGCGATTTGATCTCATCTCTTGATCCCGTGGATCCAACGGCCTTGGTGTATTCCTGTTGCGCTTCTGCTTTCCTTTGTATTTTTGGGTTTTTCCGCCATTCTTTCATTTGCGCTATTAATTTATGAAGACTTTGGACTTAGAGGTTTTTATACAAGATCCATTTTGGATCAGGTATCAAACCCATGGCTTATCATCGGCATATCAGGATTCACTCCTCTAGAGTAATTGGTCCTCAAATCCCAAGGCATGTCACTAGGCCAAAATGTTGAAACTCAACCTTCCCAGGGACTATTAGTAAGAACTCACTCAAACCTCCTTGGGAACACTTGCTCACCCCTCACAGGGAGCACTCTAGGCTTTGATTCTAAAATACCTCACCTAACCCTTCCTTGGGGAGATACAAGGTCTCGATGCTAACAGACCTCATTCAACCCTCTCATGGGGAGTGATCTAGTATAGATGCTAACATACCTCACTCAACCCTCTCTTGGGGAGTGATCAGGTCTAGACGTTACTCAACCCCTCATAGGGAGTAATTGGGTCTCCTCACCAGGAGGCACTCACTCAACCCTATCTGGGGAGTACTCCGGGCTCTAAAACCATTCTCCCTTTCGGGAGAATTTCCATCCAATATGGTGTCATATCAGCACTCCCTCTCAATGAGAGGGGTAATTTCCATAAGCCCCATCTTGTCTCTAAATTATACAAAGTTATCTTTGGCAAACAACTTCATCATAACATCAATTGTTTATTGGTCGGTGGAGATGTACTTGAGCCTTATCGCTCTCCTTTGAACCATGTCACGGATGTAATGTTACTTGATCTCAATATGCTTAGACCTATCATGGAACATGATATTCTCTGAAAGATTCATACATCTTTTATTATTACAATGTATCATCGTTGGTTCCAACTCCTGGTCAAACATTCCTGCAAACAACTTCCAAATACATACTTCTTCTATAAATGCTTCATTGGTTGCAATATATTTTTCTCTGCAATGTTTAGTGAGGAAGATCTCTACTTCCTTATCATCCAAGATATCATAGCAGAGCCCAAACTAAATCACACCCCCGAAATGTTCTTCCTATCATCAGCACTTCCTACCAATCATCATCTATATATCCCAAAAATTGTACATCCTTGTTTGCAACATATTTTAAGCCATATTTCATAGTACAATGTAGATATCTCAGAATGTGCTTTGTTGCAATCCATTGCTCGTGTCTTGGTTCAACCTAGAACTGGCTCAATGTGTTCACAGCAAAGCAAATGTCTAGTCTAGTGTTAACCAAATACATCAGTGATCCAATCAAACATTGATACATAGATGGATTTACCAAACTAGATTCGAAGCTTTTTAGCTTCTTCAAGTTAGTCATCATGGGAGTAGCCATGGATTTACAGTCCATCATGCCAAATTTATGAAGGGTGTCAATAACTTACTTCCCTTGACTAAGGAAGGTCACTCCAAGTTTCTTCCATACTTCCAATCCCAAGTAATAATGTATCGAACCAAGATCATTCATATAAAATTTGTAAGCCAACTAATTTTTACATTGAATTATGAGAGGCTCAGCACCTATTAGAAACAAATCATCAACATAGAGCAATAGGATCATAGGTTCATTATTCACCACCTCAAAATAAAGGTTTCCATTGGCATTGCCCTGGGTAATTCCCAGTCTCACCAAATAGTTGTCAATATGATCATATCAATCTCTTAGAGCTTTCTTGAGTCCATATAAGGCCTTCTTTAACCTGCAAACATGAGATTCCTTTCCATGCAACTCAAAACCTTGAGGTTTCTCTAAGTACACCTCTTCCTCAAGAGGAAAGTTATCTTCACATCCATATGATTTAAGTTCCATCCCAATGAAGAAGCAAGAAAAATAATGGATCTAATGGAGGTGTACCTAGCAACTGGAGCAAAGGTATCATCATAATCTTCTCCCTCTTTCTAGGAGAACCCTCTAGCCACAAATTGTGCCTTGTATCATTTTATACTTCCATCTGTAACATGCTTGATATTATATGTCCACTTGGAAGTCACCACTGACTTCCCTTCTAGCCTCAGCACAATCTTCTAAACACTATTCTTCATGATGGATTGGTATTCTTCATTCATAGCTTCCTTCCAGACTTGTTGACTAGCTTCTTCTTCATAAGTGGAAGGCTTTGAATCGATAAGATTCGTTATAAGATATTCATATCTAGAAAACATTTTAGGTTTCTTAATTTCTCGGGATGTGCCAGAAAGAGCTTCATGTCCTTCTACTTCTTCCAGTGTAGATCCAAGCCATGTTGGTCTCTTTCTAATTTCTGGAACAACAACTGGTTCTACTAGTTCACAAGGCCATTATGGCCCTTCAGGAAATTTTGTATAACTCAGATGTGCTTCCTTCAAAACCTAATTCTTTACTTCATCATACAAATCCATGGAGACTTCCTTGGACTTCCAATATGCAACTTTCTCATCGAAAGTAACATCCCAGCTGACCTCAATCATTCGTTACTCTGGAATGTATATTCTATAGGAATTTGATGATCCATTGTAACTAACAAATATGCCTTTCTTTCCCAAAGGCTATAGCTTGTTTATTTTATCCTTAGGAACATGAATGTATACTAAGCAACCAAATATTCTCATATGTACAACCTCTGGCTTTTGTCTACCGAATGCTTCTTCAATATTACTTCTAGAATTTGATGAGGAATTATACTTTGAATATATACAATTTTCAATGATGCTTCTCCCCATAATAACATTGGAAAATCTTGAACATGCATCATAGCCTTGACAAATTATTCAATAGACCTGTTATTTCATTCTGCTACACCATTCTATTATGGATTATAGGGAGAAATCAAGTCCCTCATAATCCCATATTTCTTACAGAAAGAAACAAGTTATTTTGAGGTGTACTCCTCCATTGTCATATCTCAAAATCTTGATCTTCTTACCTGCCAATTTTTCCACTTCAGCCTTGAATTCCTGAAACTTCATGAAGACTGCATGCTTGGTATTCATGAGATATATACATGTCTTATGAGAGAATTCATCAATAAATGTTACATATTACAATGAACCTCCGAGCGATCTTAAAGGAATCGGTCCACATACATCAGAGTGAATCAAATCCAAAACTTCTTTATATCTATTGTCACTAGTTGGAAATGGTTTCTTGATGTTCTTTCCAAGTGAAAAACCTTTACAAACACCTTTACAATCTATCTACAATTCAAGGACACCTAAAACTATTTGATTCAATTCAGATAATTCTCTATAATGAAGGTGACCATGTCTTATATTCCATAGCTCACTTGGATTGATTTCATCATGTACAAGGGATTGAGTTGGTTGACTCATAATTCTATATAGTCTTCCTTCATGAATCCTAATAACCCTAGCATCATATATACTAGATAACTTTGACCATACAAGTACTTTGCCATCCACAAAAGCTACTTTATCTCCTTTATCTTCTAAACATGAAATAGAGACAAGATTTTTTTTCAAACTTGGTACATGTAGAACATTTATAATATGTACATTGTTACCATACTTTAGCTCAATGGATTCCTTCCCAAATCATTTGACTGCATAGCTATAATTATCTCCAATCTCTACCATTTAGGATAGCCTCTTTTCCAACGTTAAAAATATTTCCATAATCTCTAGTCATATGCCTTAATGCACCGCTATCTACCAGCCACATCTCATCATCATCTGCAATAGAACTTGTTAGAGAAGAAAAGTAAAATAAACCTTTGTCACCTTTAGGCTTATTTGGATGTTCATCTTTAACATTGGTTATGGAAGCATGTTGTTTTCCCTTTCTCTTTTTTTTAGCCAATTCAAGACAATCTTTTTTTAAATTTCCAAATTTATAACACCCATAGCATTGAATTCTTGATCTATCCTTATTCCTATGGGGAGGAGGTGATATTCTTCCTAACTTCTTTTTTTGAAATCCACCCTTCTTCTTTCCTTTACTTCTTTTAAAGTGAGCTCCAATTCCTTAAGAAGCTTCTTCATTGATACAGGACTTTATTCTTCTTAAGCACAAGAGATCCATAGTTGTTTGAATGAAGGAGCTTCCTTCTAGCTAGTTATACCTGCTGTAAATGCACCCCATGATCTAGGTTGACCATTAAGTGTTGTAGTCACAAGTTCATTCTCAGAAATAGTTTCTCCCATTGCTTGAATTTTATCTCTTATTTTTGAAATATATGGTGTCACCATTTGTCATTGTTACATCAAGAAGCTCATTCTTCAAGCTCATGGCTTGACCCACATTCTTGATATTGAATAGATTGGTTAAGGAATCATACATCTTATTGGAAGTATCAAGCTTTGCAATGTATGGAATCAAGTAATCTCTAATGGATTCCACAATAAGACTCATGTAAATTATTTCATCTTTCTTGAACTTTTCCTTCACTGCATTATCTATTGGCTCAACAACCTTGTCTATTACAATATCCAAAACTTTTTTATTTGAAAGAATCATATCAATTCTAAGTTTCTAAGCTCTGAAGTTTGAGGCTCCTTCCAAATTATTCTCAGATTTCATAAAACAATCCATGGATGTGAATCAACAAGAAGGAATTCAACGAGAGAGATATTGATGTAGATTTTATTCAAAGGGGATAATTGTGTTCCTTCCTTCACCAAAGACTTGATTCCATGTTGATTTTCTAAGTGCAATATAGACTAGCAAAATATTTCTGAAATACTGATAATTACTTTTAATGTTGATATTTTTTTAAATTATTCCAATATATCATTTAGAAATTATACTTTAAAAAATAAACCATACAAAACAGTAGAGATCACAATTCATAGAGAGAAGAAAATATTTACTAAAGAGAAAAACCCAGCAACCTTTTCAATAGTGAAATTATGTTGTTCAACAAGAGACACACCTGGATCTATGGTCAAACTTGGTCAACCCCTCCAATTCAAGCCTCCTAATCTAATCCACAATTTTTCTCTGCCTGATCTGACCAATAATTTCAGCCCTCCTGCATTTGTCAGTTACCCCAAAAATCCAACCCCTGCAACTGCCTAGAATTATGGTCCCCTGCAATAGAATTTCCCAAAAAAAATTGTGAACCAGAAGAAGAGATTATATATACATGTGAGCCTAAGATTGAGAGAGAGAGCTAATTTGCATTCTTTTTCATTCTCCTTGTCCTTCTTGATCTTCGCTAGGATGCCCAAAAATTGTTTTGACAAGAGAGTGTAAATTGGTGGAGGAAGAATGAGGTTGAGCTACCTTATATAATGATCTACTAGGTCAAATGGGTGTGTTCTTTTCAATAGGATGACTTCACTTGGAGGGAGGTCGACTTGACAAACTTTGATCCAAAATTTTGAAATTTCAAAAGTCAAATTCTTTTCTTTTAAAATTTTCAATGTGACTTTGACTCAAAATATATTTTCTTTTGAATCTAGCATTTAAATATACTTTAAAATAATCAATATAAATACATCAAGTGGAAAAATATACATTATGAATATCGAACATAGTTGCAAAATTCAACATGATGAAGATCAAATGCCTCTCATGGATAGTCGTCATCGATTGAGGCTTTATCAAAATCCATTGTCTAAATATGTCTTTATCAAAGATATTGCTACTTGTTTAGAACTAGAGATTGACAATAGAGCGGTTTTCCTTATAAATACTTGGAACTTACTAAGAGGGGGGTGAATCGGTACTTTTGTTCTTTTAAACAATCAATTGAAGTTAATTTTTACTTTCAATTATTTCCTTTTGTAACTGATGACTTGTGTATATTTTGAGCTCTTAATTGTTTCTTTTGTAGTTATCAAAGAGATATTTTCATTCAGCATATAATAATGAATTCAAAATCATTCACACAAGTGATACATTCAACAAGAAACACATGAAGACACCAGATATAAGTGGAAACCCATAAAGGGAAAAACCACAATTTTGGTTGAAGTGATGTGAAGGCAAGCTCCTACTCCCCTTATTACATCAATTTTTCTGTAGGCCACTACCTACAAGAGGCTACTACCTTGAATTTATTCTGCAAGCTAAAACTTGCAAGGAAGCTCCTACTTCCTCTTCTACAAGATACAACCTGCTCATTTTCAGGCTACCACCTGAAAGGAGACTACAATCCCCTATAAAAATACAAATTGATTTACAGGTTACCTGGTCTTTGTCTATATTTTGAACTCAATTTTCACTCTTCATTAAGTTGCTTATCATTTATGCTTCTCCTTCTCAAATCTACTCCACTTCTGCTCCTCTTTCTCTATCTCTCCTTACTAGGTTGTTCATGAACTCTCTCATACAATATTTAGTTATCTAACCTTCTTATCATTCAAATATGCATATTTTTATATAAACGAGTTGTCAGATTTGTATTCCATGCAAGAATTTGAATGGAAGAGTTGTCACTTGGTCTTCTAGGGTTGTTCACAATCTGCCTCTTCATTTCCAAATCTGAAACTCAATTTAAGACAAATAAATTTTGTAATATTAAAAAGAGATTAAAATAATATAGGCCATTGACAATGATTGAACTATATGGCTTAGAAATGTAAATTCAACACATATTATTCAATGAAAATATAAATTTCTCTAGACTTTATTCTCCAACTCTCATGTGCCATGTATTTAATTTGTTTATAAAATATGCATTGTATCATTAGATCAGCCTTCATTTTATCAGCCTCACACACCATTGTAATGTCTTGAACAAGGATTATCCTTACACATCATTATAATGTCTTGAAAAAGGATCATCCTTAAACGTCACTCTTTCAATGTACATTAATTAGCCTTTGCATATCAATTAAAAATCAACAATAGTCAATCTTTGCATATCACATCACTTTAATCAGCCTTGAGCCTTCATGCACATCACAATCATCAAACATGTAATCAATTTACATCAGCATAATAGCTTCCATCAATGTACCCATGACCATTTGACATCAATTCCAACATTGCTAACAATTCCATTTATACTTTCCACAACACGATTTTCTTAGTTGCTAAAAAAAAATCAAATTGTGGAAACCCCTTTTAAGATGAATTTAGACAAAAAAAAAATTGCAAACTAGCTTTCTAGTAAATAATATTGGTACAAAATAATAATAATAATAATAAAAGTAAAAAATATATATTATTTTTTCTACAAATCCAGGTGCTTGTTATCTATCACACATTTGTTGCAAATAATTTTGTTATTTTATATTCTACCATTGTTTTAGATCATGTTCAACTTTACTCAATGTTGCAAATCCTCTTTGATGGTTGGTATCAATATTGTCATTGTGTTCACTTTATCGGTTGTCATAGATCATTCGGTCTTTAAATTTTGTCTTTCTATTTTCTAGTGATCCATAGGCTCTATGTCATTTCATGCTAATTGCTAATCCATGGGCTTTGTGTCATCTTGTCATTTATCTTATCATTTAAATGTTTCCATCATGTCACACCTTGTAGGTAAGTATAAAGGTATGAAACTCCTCTACTTTTTTTTAATTGAATTCCACATCTATGCATGGATAATACTAACCTATAATTCAATACCATTCCATCATACCATTGTTAGCATGTCACTTTACTTAGAGGGAAGAATGTTTATTCATTGGTGGCATAAGTGATTTGTTACCAACACCATATACTCCACCTTGTTGCCAAATTTCTACCATCATCATGCATGTCTCCATAATTATCATCATAATTATATTGGCTTAGTCATGATTTTTCCAATTTTACCCATCCCCGACATTGTTATGTCAACTACCACCTTCATTACCATTCCAAAATTAAAATCTTCCTTGCTATTGCATGTTGTTACCTTGTGATTGCTCCTTTTTTATACAACTAAGTTTGTTGAAACTATATGCTACCACTCCAAAGGCATCATGGGTGGAGCAATAGGTTGACATGAGCCCATCACTTTGCATCAATCACATATCCATCCAAACGTGTTTTGTATATTCCAATCCATGGGCTAGTTGATTTATTTTGAGCATTTGTATGAGTTTGAGACTGCTATTGCACTCGATTTTGGTAAAAGTTTTTGTCTATTCATTGTTGTGGTGAAATGTCTATGCATCAAAGTCATAATAGAAACTATATGTAGGGTGATGATATTACCTAGAACTGTTGAAAGATGGTTTAAACTCAAGATGATGTACAACCAAGGGCATATTGACTTTCTTGTTAGAGATGAGAGTGATCAATATGGAAGAAAGGGTATGAGGAAAACCTCTTTACAAAGACCATGGGACAATTTTGCATACTTTTTGTGGAAATACCTCCCCTACAAGGCCACGATAACCTCATGTTCATATATCATTTCAAGATATTGAACTAGCTAAGGCATCATATATTGGTAGATATGTCTTACTTTTTGTTACACCCTATCCAATTCATGGCTCAAAATGTTATGGGAGTGTTATGTAACCATCTCACAAAAATATAGAAAAGATAGATCAGCCTCTTCGAGGGGGAAACCTCCTTTACATTACACAAATGAACAATTCTTGGCAAATACAAATGATAAGACCTCCTTTCTATATATAGGAGTCTAAAGGGTCCCAATAAAATCAGAGCCTACATAACAATAATATTGTAGGGGAAAAACAATAACAATAGTGGGCTTCTATGGGGCATAATAATAACAACATGGGGACTATATGGGCACAATAATACAATAAGGGGGTTGCACTAATAACAACAACGGGTTACACTAGTAGTATAAGGACCTAACATGCCCCTCTCCTTCAAAAAGTGTTGTCCTCAATGCTTGAGTAGTTCTAAATGCTTTTGTATAAAATTCTCATCCTCCCATGTGGAATCTTCAGCTGGTAAGTTCTTCCACTTGATGAGATACTCTAAAATTGATCGATTATGTAGCTGTCAATTTCTAGTTTTTGTGATTGCTTCCAGTTCCAATATGATTTTTCCTTCCTCATCAAGTTCTAGCAACATTGTTTAAACTAGGATCTTCTCACCTATAACCTTATTTAAGCATGAAACATCGAAAACTGGGTGCACTCAGGAAGATGCAGGAAGCTCCAATTTGTATGCCATAGTACCAATCTTTTGTAACACCTTGTACAAACCATAATACTTTGGTGATAATTTATTATCCTTCTTCACTTGCTTGAGGGACATTTGTTTGTATGGTTGTAGTCATATAAATACCAAGTCACCTACATCAAAACTTATTTCGTTGTGATGTTGATCTGCCTATTGTTTCATTCTATTTTGCGCCAAAGTGAGGTTATTCTTTAAGAGTTTGAGAACTTGTTGTTGACGCTTGATGTGATCTTCCACTGTTTGAACCTTGGAATTTATTTTAAAGATGATGTGATGGATGGTGGATGATATCCATAAAGTTCCATAAATGGGGTCGTTTTTGCTGCAGTATGGAAGGAAGTGTTATACCACCATTCAGCCAAAGGCAACCACTTGACCCATTGTGTCTATTTATCAGATACAAAGCAACGAAGATATCCTTCCAAACATTTGTTCACTATCTCAGTTTTCCCATCAGATTAAGGATGATAATATGAGCTATGAGATAACTGAGTACCCAAATATTCCACCTCCTGTACTCCAAAGAAACATTTGGAGCTTTTTTCATATAATTGTTGCTCCTCCAATAGTTTGAGCCCCCTGTCAACATGTTGGACATGATCCTTCCAAGACTTGTTCTATATTAGTATATCATCAAAAAATACTAACACAAATTTTCTGAAGAAGGGTTTGAAAATGGAATTCATCAAATCTTGAAATGTAGAAGGTGCATTGGTAAGGCCAAAAGGCATGACTAAAAATTCATAATGACCCTCATGAGTTCTAAATGTTATTTTTGGAATGTCTTCAGTCTTCATTCTGATTTGATGATATCCTAAACGAAGATCCAACTTGGTGAAGTCAATTTCTTCATGTAATTCATCCAATAATTCATCAATGACAGGAATGGGAAATTTATCTTTAATAGTAAGCTTGTTGAGCTCCCTATAATCCAGACACATGCACCATGATCCATCCTTCTTGTGTACCAATACCACTGGAGAAGATAAAGAACCTTGACTAGGTTGAATTATACCAACCTCTAGCATTTCTGCAACCATACATTCAATTTCACTCTTTTGGGCATATGGATATCTGTAAGGACTGATGTTTGGGGGAACACTTCCTGGAATCAAATGAATAACATCATCATGATCACGAATAGGTGGGAGGCCTTTGGGAGTCTCAAATACCTTAAATGATTGTCCAAAATGTTTTGGAGATCTGGAGAAATAGATGATTCCGATGTGGGGACCTCTAGTGAACATAATTGTGCAATTATGCCCCGTTATTATTTCTTTAAGTGATTTGTCATGCTTCTAGAGTTGATTATCTTTTCTGGTTTCCCCTCGATACCCCTTAATTCAACTTCCTTTCCTTCCCAAAAAAAAATCAAGAAACAATCTTGAAAATGAAAAGCTATCGTACCCAAATATGGTAGCCAATGGACTCCTAGTACAACATATACACCACCCATTGTAATGGAAAGCATTGGACTATTATAGACATATTATCCCATGGATAGCTTGATATTATGGCACTTTCCAGGTAAACTTATGGTTCCTCCTTTTGCAACCATTACTTGACACTCTGGTGATGAATATAGGAAGCAATTCAATTCCTTGTCTATCTTACAATGAATAAAATTATGGGTACTATCTGAATCAATCAACACTATTACCTTTTTCTTCTTGATATGCCCTTCTATATTAAGAGTTTGAGAGGTAATTCTTGTCAACACATTACAATTTATGGTTAGATTCATTTCTTCTTTCTCTAGGATTGGTTCCTAGTGTATATCCTCTTCTTTTGACGTTTCTTGTTCCTTTTCTTGCTCGTCTTCCCCATCTATGTAAATTAATTTCTTCTCAGCACACCTATGACCTTTAGTGTATTTTCTATCACAATTGTAACAAAGCCCTTTTGTTATTTTTTCTTCCAATTGTTATGGTGTCAACATTGTAGGTGGTGACATGCTAGGAGAAACAACACTTCAATCTTTATAGTTGTGAGTGGTAGGCTTCCTTGTTGCCATAATTTTGTTTTCCATTTTTTTTGCCAACCTGAATTCCTTCTCCAGTGAATTAGGTTCCCAAAGGAAAACCTCATGTTGAATGTTATCCTTTAAAGTCCCTATGAAAACATCAATCATATGCTCCTCTGGAATATATTTTACCCTTATATTCAATTTTGGAAGTCCTCAATGTGCTCCATCATTGAACCCTTTTGTTTGATATTTATCAATTGGCTAAAAAAGGTGTTGCTTTTTGTATCCTCATAATGTGCTATCATTTCTTCCATAAAAATTTCCCAAAGTGAAAAATTGTTTACGAGAGCAAAGCCATCGATACCATACAAACTAATTTGGTTACAAATATAAAGTTGCAATGCGTACCTTTTGTGTGTTCTTCACATTATGGAGATTGAAATATTGCTCCATCTGTAGTATCCATGTTACGGGATCCTTACCATCAAACTTCCTCATATCAGTCTTTGGAACATGGTGGGTCTTCAATCCAACATTAGAGTATATGAAATCATGATTAACATTTCGTTTGTTCTCAACATGAGTTTCCTTTACTACCCTTTCTCCATTAGTAAGCATTTCTTGTAGCAAATTTGTCAAATATGTCTTCAAATATTTTATGTTTCCTTTAACGTTTTCTTCTATACCATCCATCTTAGATTCCACACCCTTTGAATTCCTTCAAACTAATTTTTCAACCAAACTTATGCAAAACTTTATAAAAACTACACACCCTTTTTCACTTTGTAGGAGATTGATATTGAATCTGTTGTATATCTATAATTTCGAGTCTCCAAGGTCTGAAATTACGTCCATCAGTAGCCCGCTTATTCCTCTTTCGATCCCCACACGTCGGATCAAGATTGGATTCTCCAATGAAGAGTTATTGTTGGCTCAGTGGGGCTTGACCCAGGTTTAGAGGTGATTTAGCCAAGCAAATCCCAGTACTACTGGCCCTTTCGGCAACAGTTTGCGAAGTGCGGACCAAGGTCTCACCCGAAGTAGTATGGGAGGGTGCTAGAACTAGTTTTCCACACCCTTGGGATGTTTGATGGACTTCTGGAGGTTCGTGGTCTGACCAGTCGCTGCGCACACTTGCGATCCCTTTGTGACATGCGGTGCGGCTTCCACACAGCCCTACTCAAGGCGCGACCCGTATATACCCCAGATCTTGCTAATTAACCGATTGCTTAACTTGTGTGTATAAGATTTATGGATATTACAACATATTCAGCAATCATAATAGTGCGCGCAATACATAAATGAATATAAACATAAATAAGATAATGCACAGCAAATACACAGAATTATGAATCAACTTCTCGTTTATTAATCTTCAATCTTGCTTACAAACTCGACACTGTCTTGCGCACTCAGCTTTAGGGGTTCGCGGACTCAGTTGTGGACTCTACTAGGCCTCTGCGCACTCAGATGCAGAGCCTCTTCCTACTACTACAACCCAAGACACTTAGAACTCTACTCTAAGCTCGAACCATTCCTTTTCTCTTCTTTCTTACCTCGCTCCCTTTACAACTTAGAGCCTCGTTATATTTATACAATCACATGGTCTGCAGACCATGGGTAGGCTGACTTTACACTAATTTACAATACAATGTTTAGGGCGAAAAACCCAATGACTCAATTGTACACTTCGTGCTCCGCGCACGCAATTTGCGGAGTTTTACAACATCTTTGACCAAAACTTGGGCTTTGAGCCCCAAAACCTGATGTGGGGGGATTCCATGCCCAACAATCCCCCAACACAATCATTGTGTCTCATCTCGAGTCACTCTGTTGGTGCGGTGATCTTGGCACGGAGCCCTTCCAACCGATCCTGTGTTGCGCGGAGGTCCGTAGCGCACTGTTCTGTTGGTACTAGTGTCTGGGTCATGTGTTTATAGTCCTACGCTTTTGTCCCTTCTCCTTGGGTCGTGAAGACCATGCATAGGCCAGTTAGTCAGATAGCGTACCCACCCATATAGGGCTTCAGGCGACTGTCGTTAACTTTTCCTAGGAAGGGTTCTCCATTGAGTTTGACTAGCTGGACCGCACCTCCGTCTGTGACCTCTTTTACCACATATAGTCCCAACCAGTGCATCCTGAATTTTCCTGGGAATTTTTCAAACTTGCTATCATACAGTAGCACTAATTCGTTTACCTTGAAGGTGCGCAACTTGATATGGCAGTCGTGCCAGACCTTTTCACGCTTCTTTTGTACCTGTTGATGAAATCCAGCCAAAAACTGTTCTTCCTCGAGTTCTTCTAATTGCATGAGCCTTTCTTCCATAGCTTCACGATTCGTCATGCCTGTGAGCATTGCTATTCGTAGACTAGGTACGATGTATTCCATCGGCAAGATAGCTTCCATACCATAGACCAACCAAAAGGGTGTCTATCCCGTCAATTTCTTGCATGTTTTCTTGTACGCCCATAACACCGCAAGTACGTGCAGGTCCCAATCATTTCGTTGCGCATTACATGCTTTGGTCAGCGCAGTCTCCAGTATTTTGTTAAATTCCTCTACTGTCCCATTAGCTTGCGGGTGGTACAGTGTACTTTGCTGATGATACACCTAGAACTCCTCTGTGAGCGCACTGATGGTTTCATTTAGGAAATGCGTTCCGCGGTCACTCATTAAGATTTTCGGACAACCAAATCGTGTCAACACGTTTTTGAGCAAAAACTTCGCAGTCGTAGCAACCATGCAATCCTTGACTAGCTACGCTTCCACCCACCATGTTAGGTACTCCATTGCGGTGATGATGTAGCACGCACCTGTCTTTCCTTGAGGTTTGATCAGTCCTGCAAAGTCGATTTCCCATTTTTCGAACGGCTGCAGTGTCATTTGTGGATTTAATGGCATCTCGTCCCAATAGTCCCCAAGTGTTGTGTACTTCGGCTCTGCCTCTGTTCCAATGTTGACTTGTTTTGTCTTTATTGGCGTGGTGATGTCAGGGTCTTCAAGTGATGGTCCGTGAACCTCGCAAGAGCCTTCTGTTTCTGAAATGTTAATGTTTCGTGGGTCCTCATCATCTTCTTCAACATTTACGTTATAACACTCCAGTGCGTTGCTTAACTGTGTCACCCAGTCTAACTGAAGTACTCCCATTGTCTCTTGTGGTATTTTGAAGATAGCGGCTTTTATTGCTTGTAGCGCATCGTCAACAGTATTTGACCACTGATCTTCAAATGTGAATGTTAGTAAAAATCCCTTGCGCAAGACATCCCATTCACCCATACCATGGCGTAGTTCCATTTCAGTATACCAATTCATGGGTATGACGTCCAGGGTATGGTAAAATAAATGCACCCATTCGGGCTGTGGCTCTTCCCCGTAGACCTTGGTCCATTTCGCGAAGTGTGTGCATGGATCATCTCATTCGTCATATTTTTCTACTAGTCGTAATTGTGGTTTTCAGAAATGCAGGCGCATAATCCTTCTACATCCGCGCCAGTCTTCAAAAGTTCCTTGATGCATACTCCACCACCGCACGGGTGTTGCACACAGTTCCCACTTTAGCGCATCGAACCATTGTTGTTTTGGTACTGTACCTTCGAATTTTCTTAGAAATTCATCCACTGCTGACAATCCATCATATTTATGAGATAGTTTTCAGCGTAAATCACAAGAAATTTCATTTGTCAACGCATTTCGAACCAACCATTCTGGTTCATCGTCAAGACAAGTTGAAGAATCAGATCTAACTTAGCATCTTAAGATCTAGCTTTAAGATGCTAAGCTAGATCTGATTCTTCAACTTGTCCTGACGATGAACCACACTGGTTGGTTCGAAACGCATCGACAAATCAAATTTCTTGTGATTTACGCCGAAAAATCTCTCATAAACTTGATATGGATCACAGAAGCCTCAATTCAATAATCCATCATATGTTGGCAGCTCCCTTGCCTCTGTTGTTATGCAACGCAATGACCTGTTCATCATGTTGCAGTTTAGGTTTGTTACTTCATGCAACCGATTCTGCCATCGCTCTATCTCTTCATCTGAATCCGAAGTGCAGGATCTTTCGCGCTCCCACGAAATCCTTCCATTTTCAGTTGGATTCACCCAATCCTCTCCTTACACAGTTATCTTGTAAATACAATCGAGGTCGTCATCACTATCATCGTCGCGCACTAGTTCAGTGTATCACGCTCCTTCGACTAGGTCCAATGGTACTACTATGCGTAGTGACTTTTTCTCGAAGATCATTTTGCGCTTTATTATATTTATGGCTCCTTTCATATTGGTCACCTAGTCTATTCCCAGTAGCACGGAATAGGAATTACTATCATCGATAATCTATATCACCTCAAAATCCACCTGCGCAGTCACGCCTTCAATATCGACTGTCACCCCTTGCAATCTTCCCATGGGAGAAATCTTATGTTGGTTCATTGTAACGTGGGTCTACCCATGCGCTCCCATGTTTGCTTTAGTAATACATTCACATCCGAACCCAGATCTATGACTACCTAATCCATTTCATATTCGTCGATTTGCGTAGTCAACCTCATTTCCCTTCCGGTGCGTAATGCATGCTTTCCCAATTTCCGAACCACGCACGGTTCTCCTGACCCCGCACACCTAGTGATAAGTTCATGTAGCCCTTTTACTGCCTTGTTGTGACACAACATTTTCATGCATGTCTCCAAAAAGGTAGTGAGCATTGAAGGATCCATCCCTGGTTCTAGTTGATCCTTACTACCTGAAGTGGAGGCCTCCATGAAGCTCTTCTTAGCTTCCATGAATGTCTCCTTTGCATGCTCTACGTCAAACTCGAGTTCCTTTGTAGGAGCCTTGCGAACCCATGTGTTGTCTTCTGACTGATTCCCTTTATCATCTGCCATCATCATATCGCTCCTGAGCATCATGTTTACATTTGGGTCTTCTTCGTGCGGTTCAAACCTCGTCATTTGTAAATTTTGGGTCAGTGGGGGCTGGAGTACCCCTTTTTCGCGCATCTTCGCTATCAGCGAAGGGCAATCTTCTGCCTCATGATCAAACTGAGTACAGTACCAACATGATATCCTAGTCAGGTTCGTACAATCGCAGGCATAATGCCCTGGCCCTCCGCAATTGTAACAGATTATCTGTCTGCGACCCCTCCCTAGTCCCATTCCACCTCGACCCCGACCGCGCCCTGAAACCCAGTGCGCGCCATCCCTGCATTTGGGTTGAGAGCTCACGTTTCAGCCTGCACCCTGTAGGTAGGAGTCTAATCCATCATTAGTTCATAGCTTCGGCAGGTGCGTTCATCATGGCCTACCGATCTGTAGAAATTACAAAACAACTGCTGGGACGTCTGCGTATACTTCTGCAATAGATGACAATTATTCATGGTATTTTTTCCTCCTCTCTGGAAGATCGCACACCATAACGCATATGCCCCGCTCGACCCCACCTGTGCCTCTGGTGTTAATGGAAATGGCCCTCCTCTTGGCAAGTAGTTCGCGAACACTGGACAGTGATCTTTGTCGTGGCCCTGGCCTTTGCATTTTATTCACCATACTTCTTCACACGCCTCTGGCCGAGGTGCCCTATCGTGTTTCAAACTTTGCATTTGCAAACACGGGTTTTGTAGCTATGTGTGGATCTGTTGGACTCCCAATTCAAGGTCTTGTATAAGGGTCTCATGCAACCTCATTGCCATCTCCAACGCTCCGGCCTAGGTGGAAAGTTTTTGCTATGACAGCATCATCCTTAAGTGTGGCGTAAGTGAGGCCACAAACCATGCACAATGTTGTGCATCCATTAACATCATATTGGCTTCATGGATCGTACTCTTCAGCCTTTGGTCCAGATCCCAGGGGGTCTCGCCCTGAAGCATTGCGATCTCTTTAAACCCAATGATTGATTGTGTCTATGATTTTGGCCTGCTAAATTCCCTGTTTAACGCATTCTGGATCTCTGAAATTCCTGCGTTCGGGTGGTCATTAGAATGCTTGATATACCACATTAGTGTGCAATCCTGCAGCATGCTCACCATCATAGCCTTTTTAATGTTATCATCCATGATGCCCTGTGCTTCCCATACTACTCTTACCACGAACTAGAATTGGTCTGTATCTTCATTCCCTACTCCTATGAATACTGGCAGTTTGATTGCACTTTCCATACTGAATTGTGGAGGTGGTGTAGGTGGAGTGGGTGGAGCTGGAGGTGAGGGGGGTGAAGCGGGTGGCGGCATGGGTGGGGGTGGTAGACGTGTAATTTGTTGCCTTATCAAACTGACCGCGCTTCTCGGAGAAACCTTCACGAGCTCGTCCTTGCTCTCCCGTGAGGGTGAAATTAGGGGATTGTTTTCTAATTCTTCACTACTTCCACTTCTGTAGATCTTTTTGCTTCGCACAGTCCGAAGCATTAATTCATTCGCATAGCCCACTTTTCATATAATAGCATCTTAATCCAAGTGTTCAAAGATTTAATATACTTACCTCGCGGTCCCTTGAGAAAACATCGCTCTACTTTGTTGTAGTTGATGGTCGTTTCTACCGCGAACTCAGTGATAAATCCTCCTACTATCGGTCGAGCCAGTGGTCCACAAATCGCGCTATCTTCTCTTCCAAGGCTTCTATTCTGCACACTAGTTCTGGAGTCCACACTATTGGTTTGTTGAGCCTACACCTTCCCTGGCTGTCTGCTAACTTTGCGATCCACTCATACAGCTCAGATGGAAAACATGCAAAGAAAATTTCGTGGATTTTAGTATACAAGTAGCGATCCAACCACTGCTCCTTAGATACTTGCGGATTTCTATTTTCCTGTGCCGCGAACTCGTGAATCTTCTTGTCCAACCACTCTTCAATTTCTTTCTTTGTAGGGTTCCAGTGGCATGACATCAGAAATCCTTTATGCAGATCCTGGTCCCGGCAATGGAACCATTTGTTGGCTTAGTGGGGCCTGACCCAGGTTTAGAGGTAATTTAGCCAAGCAAATCTCAGTACTACTAGCCCTTTTGGCAACAGTCCATAGAGCATGGATTGAGGTCTCACCCGAAGTAGTATGGGAGGGTGCTAGAACTAGGTTTCCGCACCCTTGGGATGTCTGATGGACTTCTGGAGGTTCGTGGCCGGACCGGTCGCTGCGCACACTTGCGATCCCTTCATAACATGCAGTGTGGCTTCTGCGCAGCCCTACTCGGGGCACAACCCGTATAATACCCCAGATCCTTGCTAATTAACCAGTTTCTTAACTTGTGTGTGTAAGATTTATGGATATTACAGTATATTCAGCAATCATAACAGTGCGTGCAATACATAAATGAATATAAACATAAAGAAGATAATGCACAGCAAATACACAGAATTAGGAATGAACTTCTCTTTTATTAATCTTCAATCTTGCTTACAAACTCAACACCGCCCTATGTACTCAGCTATTGGGGTCCGCGCACTCAGATGCAGACTCTACTAGGCCTCTGCGCACTCAGCTGCAAAGCCTCTTCCTACTACTACAACCCAAGACACTTAGAACTCTACTCTAAGCTCGAACCATTCCATTTCTCTTCTTTCTTTCCTCGCTCCCTTTACAACTTAGAGCCTTGCTCTATTTATACAATCCCATGGTCCGCGGACCATGGGTAGGCCAACTTTACACTAATTTACAATACAATGTTTAGGGAAAACAACCCTATGACTCAATTGTACACTTCGCGCTCCGCGCCCACAATTCGCGAAGTTTTACAACATCTTTAACCAAAACTTGGGCTTTGAGCCCCAAAACCTGCTGTGGGGGGATTCCATGCCCAACAACTATGCTAAATCTCCCATGATGATGAGATTATAGACTAGTTCAATAGAGAAAACTTGTATGAAGTTCCACATGTAATTGTTTCGACCTTAGGACCTGAAACCGATACACAGAAAACTACAGGTCATCCTATTTTTGTAACTTTTTACTAAATTTCAATCGGATGCTCAGAGAGATAGTTATGACGATTTCCCCAGGTCACCTATTTGGGATGTAATTCGGGAGCCTGCAGAAACCCTAAATATCTTGGACCATATCTCCGAAAATATAGTGAATCAAGATCAAAATTTGGGCCCAAGCTTCATCAATATTTCTGCTCAAATCGGTTTTAATTTCAGAGTCTGAACTTTCACAGAAAAAAATATTATAGAGAAAATTCCACGATGACCTTTTGCAATGGAATTATGGAGTTTTCACAAACCATAACTTCCTTAGATCATATCTCTGAAAATATAGCAAGACAAGATCTAAAATTTAGACCCAAGGTTCAAAACGATTTCGGCTCAAATGGGTTTTTTTAGCTTCTGAAACTTCGTAGAAAAAAAGATAGCGATAAATCCACGATGACATGTTTGGAGCAGTGAAACCCTAGAATCCAAAGCTCTGATACCAAATTTTATGTAACCAGCTCACAAAAATATAGAAAAGATAGATCAACGACTTCAAAATCAACCTATTCGAGGGGGAAACCTCCTTTACGTTACAAAATTGAACAATTCTTGGCTGATACAAATGACAAAACCTCCTTCCTCTATATAGGAGTCTAAAGGGTCCCAATAAAATCACAACCTACATAACAATAATATTGTAGGGGCACAACAATAACAATAGTAGGCTTCTATGGGGGCATAATAATAACAACACGGGGACTATATGGGAACAATAATAGAATAAGAGGGTTGCACTAATAACAATAAGGGGTTACACTAATAATATAGGGACCTAACAGGGAGAGCCAAAGCTCTATTACTAGTGTTACCCATCATGGTTAAATCAAGTTACTTATAATTGATTCTCTTTCTCAAATAAATGGTACTTGGGAAATTATTTCGTGAGAACCTAATATGGTAATACAAGCACATGTAGTAGACGTTTTTGCTGTCGCTGCTGTGCACTGAGCTGCGCAGCCAAACCTAGCTCGAGGACGCATAGATCGCAGCTGCCCCTCAGTGGCCTCTTGCTACTGAGGCCCAAGGCCTAATGGATGCTCCAGAGGATGGATATCCTCTTCCAGATCGTCCACAGGAAATGGAAGAATCTGCAAAAGCCTTCGCTTCCCTCATCTCTGCAATTGGTCTAACCAAAAATCAACCATCAATAACCAAGTTTGTTAAAATATTGGAAGACATCCTTGAAATCTCCCTCCCACCTACTCTACTTTGTAGAGCATCTTTATCCCTTGTTGAACGTGGATTAGTCAGGCAGTTTACTAGGTTATGGCCCTCACACAAGACGGTCCAAAAATGGGTTGAAAGGAACTGGACTGCGTCGATCAATGGGAAAATATCAATCATATTCTATGGAAGAGGATACTACACCTTTCACTTTGAAACCAAGGTGGATCGTGATCTGATATTTAGGAACAACCCATACTTCATTGACACAAGAGGACTGTATCTAAATAGATGGACACCATATTTCGATCCGGAAATGGATGTGCCCAATGTTGTTCCAGTATGGGTTAGGCTGCCACACCTCCCCCTTCACTGTTGGGGATATGATTCACTAAAGGCCATCAAAAACGTTGCTAGGAAATACATAGATAGGTGTGAACCAAAGGAGAATATACATGTGTGCGCTAGAATCTGCGCAGAAGTGTATCTATGGAAAGGGCTTCCGGAGGCAATCAAGATTAAAGTGGACCAATGGACGCACATTCAACAGCTGGACTACAAGAAAATCCCTTTCAAATGCAAGGTATGTCACGAATACGGTCATTTTGCTAATAGATGTTCAAAAAAAAAAAAAAATGAAAATGAAAATGCAAAAGATTTAGAAAACAAATGGGAACAAGCTAAACGGAAGAAGACATCCAATAAACAACCCCCCTCCTCCTCAACGCAGCCCCTTGCCCCCCCCTGACCCTCTCCCTTCATCTCCAAAAGTAGACAACCTCTCTTCCCTTATTAGCCTAAATCCTTTTGGGCCCTTGGAAGACCCCACAACCCCTCCTTCCCCTAGATCCCCTCCCCAACCTCTCAAATCTTCCATATCTCCTCCTCTCACAAACATTTGTTCCCCGCCCCCTCCATCTATTGATAGAATTATAACAAGAAATTAGTCAAAGGAATCCCTTCAAACATTTGAACATCAAAAAAAAGCAGGGAGGAAGTCCAAAAAAGAGATGAGGGATGAAGCTGCAGCAAAGGAAATGGATCTAGGTACGCAACAACCAATGGATTCCTTTTTGGGAAAGAGTTTAGGAAACAATGACAAAAGCCAGCAGAGAGGGAAAGGTCCCTTGCATCACCCAACAAATAAATAATGATTGTGGTCTCCTGGAATTGTCGAGGATTGGGATCATCCTTCAAAGAAAATGTAGCAAGGGACATTTTGGCAAAAGAAAATGCAGACATCTTTATGATTCAAGAGACCAAAACAAATAGTCAAGAAATTGAAAAAAAAAAAAAAAAAAAACTTAAAAATTATGAAGGGGAAGCAATACATGCTACAGGAGATGCATGAGGAATCTTCACAATATGGAAAAAAGGACACTGGGAAATGACACAACAACAAAAAAGAACAGCACTGGATCCAAACATATTTAAAGCAAACAAGCACAAAAGAGCAGTACAACATCATTAACATATATGCCCCAAATCACTACAGGGAAAAATAGCAATGTTGGAACACCATAAAGGATGTTGAAATATGGCAACAAGAATATTCCAATTTAATTTGTCCTTGAATTAAAATGTTGATTAAAATTGAATTTAGTCTTAACAGCTACTTGGAAATAATTAATTAATTTATTATAAATTAATTAGTTGGAGAAATTCAAGTTAGAAGTCTTTCTAAATTCAGCAAGAGTTATCACTTAAATTAAGGAGATAAGATTGAGTTATATTTGAGTTGTAATTAGTTAACTCATTTTATTGAGTTAAGTCCAGTTAAATTAGTTCCAAACTGTTTGAGGAACTAATAGAGAGTTAACATTCAGTTGATGCATGCATGCACTCAACTAGTGCTACTCTAGTTAACTGAAGATTCCCTCATCAGAAACTCATGCATGTCTATTCTGATAAATACCCAGTTGAGATTAAAGCCAAGGACAGTGTACTATTAGTTGCATGTGTTTTCTCATGGAGAAAACTCATGCATGCAGTCAAGGATTTATCCTTGAGGATTGTGCAGTTTTGAAAGGAGGTTTTCCACTTGGTAACAGGAGAATCATCCACAAGGAACAGCGCAAGGAAATAGGAGCTTGGAGGTCAGAGAGGAAGGCTATAGAGAATCCAAGATTGTTTGTGAGCATCTGTGAGGATTGTACTAAGAGATGGATAGTTGTGAGAGCTAAGGCTTTATATAATTCCTATGTATTTCCACCATGTATGATAATACAATAGTGTGGGGATTTTAGCTGAGGCTTTCCCCAAAGTATTTTCATGTGTATTGCGCCATTGATTCTTCTTCTTCTGATTATATTGTTCAGCTCGATCTTTAAGCTTCCGTAAATTGATAGTAGAAGTATGTTATACTATTCTGCTTTGATTTATATTGCATTATTGGGTTAACCTATACGGTTTTCTATATGGTATCAGAGCTAGATTTGTAGAAAATTCTACATGGTATTGGAGCTGTGAATAGTATACTGAGAAGAGAATTTGAAGTTTGAAGTTCGGGGTTGCAGGTACAAATCGAATTCATACCATACTTCAAGGTTGGCCAATGGTGTTCTATGGCTTGAGACTCGAGTATGCCTTGGAAGGTAGCTCAAATTACATAGTATGGAAAGATAGAATGGAGGTTGTATTAGAAGACAATGGCTTGAAGGAATTCATTGATCAAGAAATCCCAAAGCCAGCTTCAACTAATGCACAAGAGTTGGCTGAGTGGAAAAAGTGTGTGGTGAAGGCGAGACGGATCATCCTTGAGGGAGTTTGAGACCATATTGTCTCGAGTCTCCATGGGAAGGATACTCAATTTTCAATGTGGAAGACATTGAATGACATATACCATAACAGTAGCGACCAAAGGAAATTGGCGCTTAAGGATAAGCTTCGAAGAATCAAGATGGAGAAGGGCGATACTATTTCCACATACCTAAACAAGCTCACCACCTGTAGAGATAAGCTTGGTAGTGTGGGAATAACTACTGAGCCTCGCTCCCCTTGGCCTTCCAAAGGTTTTGAATAGCTACCAGGACTCTGTGAATGGAAGGGAGAAACTGCCGACTTGGGAACAATTGTGGTCGGATCTTACGCAGGAGGAGATCAGGAGGAGCACACGAGATGGTTCTTCATCCAAGAATGATGATGAAGAAAATTTGGCCTTAGCAAGTAAGGCAAGGAAAGGGAAGGGGAAGTCTTCCCATTTCAAATCGAATTATTCTCATGGAGGGAAGAAGGGTGACATGTCTAAAGTAAGATGCTTTAATTGTCACAAGATGGGAAATTATGCGACTAATTTCCCATCGAAGAAATCCAAGAAGGGATCCTTGGAAGGATCGGAAGGTGAGGCATTAGCCTCTCAGTTTGAAATGGAATTTACCCTCATGGCATGCATGGTGTTATCAATGATGGGTTGTGTTTGGTATCTTGACATTGGAGCCTCATTCCACGTGACCTGTGATAAAAAATTATTTAGTGCCTTGGAGGAGAAAGACCTCAAGATGCACATAGAGATGGGTGACGACGGAAGGTATAGTGTTTCAGGAGTGGGCACAGTTGCTTTTCAGAGGGAGCATGGAGCTCCTCTCACCTTGACAGATGTGATGTATGTGCCTAGACTGAAGAAGAACTTGGTATTGGTTGCGATGTTGGAGGATAAAGGCTACGATGTTGTCTTCAGTAAAGGAAAGGCATTCCTAAGACACATAGCCATGGGGCAGACCAAGAGGAAGGGATTTGGGTGAAGAATCTCTATAAACTAGAGGTAGATGATTGTGCAGCATTGAGTACGAAAGTAGAATTGGTGCAAAGCTAAGATATAGACGAGTTGTGGCACAGGCGGTTGGGTCATTTTCATCATGGGCTTTGAAGATAATGCAGCAGATATCTACAGGACTTCCCAAAGGTAAACTTAAGCAAGTTGACACATGCAAAGGTTGTACCTTGGGAAAGTACACCAAGTCTTCCTTTCATGATCAAGATAGTCGAGAAGAGGCTATCTTAGAGTGAGTTCATACTGATTTGTGTGGACCATTCTCGATGGCATCCACGACGAAGCAAAGGTATTATGTGATTTTCATTGATGACTATTCTCATAAATGTTGGATTTATTTCATGCAGAAGAAGGACCAAACCTTCACAAAGTTTTGTGAGTTCAAATATTTGGTCGAGAAAGAGTCAGGGAAGAAGATCAAGGCCTTGATAAGTGACAACGGTGGATAATATGTCTCTCAAGAGTCTAAGGACTTATGTGCAGTGGAAGGAATTAAACAAGAGTTGACGACACCTCATAACCCACAGCAGAATGGGGTGGCCAAGAGGAAGAACAAAACTATTGTAGGGGCAGCAGAGGAAATGTTGCATGACCAAGGCCTACCACTTCACTTGTGGGCTGAGGCATGCAACACAGCGGTCTATTTGCATAATATAAGCCCACATTGCATACTTGGGATGAAGACACCAGAGGAAGCTTTCTCCGATAAGAGACCAGATGTGGGTCACTTCAGGATATTTGTCTCATCGGTATATTTCCATGTGACAATGGATGCACGAAGAAGCTTGAGCCGACACTAGAGTTGGGGATATTTATGGGGTACACTAATACACCTCACAACTATCGGGTGTACTTCCCTACCAGTCGGAGGACAGTGGTTCACAGATATCTCAAGTTTGATGAGCAGAAGGCCATGTGAGTTTCCCTTGAGAGGGAGCTCCAACTACAAGCTGTGCAGAAATTGTTGGTTCCTAAGGAGGAGGAGCCTCAGACTGATGTAGAGCATCCGCATGCAAAGGTTCCAGGAGTGGAGACATCCACTCAAGCAGATTCTTCCAGAGATGGACGGAAGTACACAAGAGAAGCTAACAGGTTGTTCGAGGATGCGAAAGAGAATGTGGGAGCACCATATTCTCATCGCAAACAGAAGAGGTCACCTGAGAGGTACAATGGATACATGGCCCTTGCTGGGGAATGTGTTGAGACCGACCCATATTCCTTTGATAAAGAAATGCAGCAGCCGATTTGGGTTGATGCTATGGTGGAGGAGTATGACTCCATAGTTGGTAACAGTGTTTGGGACGTGGTTCCGAGACTAAAGAACAAGTCAGTTGTGAGTTCCCGTTGGCTTTAAAAGGTAAAGAAAGATGTTGCTGGTAGTGTGGAGAAGCATAAGGCATGATTTGTTTCCCATGGTTTTTCACATTTCGAGAGGATCATGTTGCTGCAGTATATTTTGACAAAGGAGCAAGATGCTGACATTCTGACAAAGGCATTGTCAAAGTGTAAATTCGAGTTCCATAGAAACAAGATCGGGGTGGCAGATAATCCCTTTCTTATTGAGAGGGAGTGTTGAAATATGGAAACAAGAATATTCCAATTTAATTTTTCCTTGAATTAAATTGTGAATTAAAATCGAATTTAGCCTTAACAGCGACTTGGAAATAATTAATTTATTTATTTTAAATTAATTAGTTGGAGAAATTCAAGTTAGAAGTCTTTCTAAAGTCATGCAAGAGTTATCCCTTAAATTAAAGAGATAATATTGAGTTATATTTGAGTTGTAATTAGTTAACTCAGTTTACTGAGTTAAGTCCAGTTAAATTAGTTCCAAACTGTTTGAGGAACTAATAGAGAGTTAACAGTCAGTTGATGCATGCATGCACTCAACTAGTGCTACTCCAGTTAACTGAAGACTCCCTCATCATAAACTCATGCATGTCTATTCTGAGAAAGACCCAGTTGAGATTAAAGTCAAGTACATTGTACTATCAGTTGCAGGTGTTTTCTCATGGAGAAAACTCATGCATACAATCAAGGATTTATCCTTGATGATTGCGCAGTTTTGGAAGGAGGTTTTCCACTTGGTAACAAGAGAATCATCCACAAGGAACAATGCAAGGAAATAGGATTTTGGAGGGAAAAGAGGAAGGCTGGAGAGAAGCCAAGATTTCCTGTGAGCATCTGTGAGGATTGTACTAAGAGCTGGATAGTTGTGAGAGTTAAGGCTTTGTATAATTCCTATGTATTTCCACCATGTATGATAATACAATAGTGTGGGGTTTTTAGCTGAGGCTTTCCCCAAAGTATTTTCATGTGTATTGTGCCATTGATTCTTCTTCTTCTGGTTATATTGTTCAGATCGATATTTAAGCTTCCGCAAATTGATAGTAGAAGTAGGTTATAGTATTCTGCTTTGATTTATATTGCATTATCTGGTTAACTTACACAGATTTTCTACATGGTATCAAAGCTAGATTTGTAGAAAATTAGACAAAGGAAACACAAAATGGAAAAATAATCCTTGGATGGGATCTAAATCTGGTTAGAAATATAGAAGAGAAGATTGGAGGGACATATCATACAGACCCATCCAGGAATGCTTTGGAAACAATAATGGAGCAGCACAACCTAATGGATATTCCCCCAAACAATGGAAAATATACTTGGAGCAAATAAAGAGTGGGAAAAAATAACATAAAGGAAAGATTGGATAGAATATTGATCCAAGAAAACATAGCAGCAGGTTACAGCTCAATAAAATCAAAAATTCTTCACACCACGGCCTCTAATCATAAGCCCGTGGTAATAATTATGGGAAAAATGGAAAATCAAGGACCTATACCTTTTAGATACAACACAATATGGGATAGCACCCCAATATATTTGGGAAACAAAAGTAAAAAAATATGAGAGCTAGGCTTAAGGAATGGGCAAGAGCAAATGAAATCAAAAAAAAAAATAGAGCTGCAAAATAAAATGGACAACATGCAAACTGAAAAAGAAAATAAAGAGGAGGGCAACCAAGATTATTTAAGAGAGAAGGAGATTTTTTTGGAAATATACAAGGAAAATAGGAAAGAGGAAGAAGAGGCAAGACTGAAATCCAAAAGCCTATGGCTCAATGCAAGGGATAAAAATACAGCCTTCTTCCACAACACCATTAAAATAAGAAGAGAAAAGAATCAAATAGACAAAATTCAAGTTGACAGACAAGAAGTAAAAGGAGCAGAGGAACTGAAAAAAGTAGCCCATCATCCTTCTTTCAGCTAGTGAAGATGCAATAGATTATGAAAGCTTCCTACAACACACCAAAAAAAAAAATAAAGAAGAGAAAATTCAGAAATATGCAAAGAGATAACAAAAGAGGAAGTAGTGGCAGCCATCTAGAGCCTACATCCAAACAAGGTCCCAGGGCCAGATGGCTTCACTATAGCTTTCTACAGGCAACATTGGAATATAATAAGAAAGGTTTTTTTAGGAATGGTTAGAAATGTTTTCAAAAAAAAAAAGTAGGAAAAAACACAAAATCCTCATATCTTTCTCTAGTCCCAAAAGAATCCAATCCTTCCACTTTCAGTAGATTTCGCCCCATTTCCCTCTGCAACTCCTCCTACAAGATCATTAAAAAAACAATAGCAAATAGAATCAAAAAGTTCTTCTGACAATAGTATCAGAAAATCAAGGAGGTTTTGTGCCTAGTAGGAAAATCATTGATAATGTAATTATTGTATAGGAAGTTGTCCAATCCAGCATCCAAGGAAAGAGAAAGGAATTATAATCAAACTAGATATGGCAAATGCATTTGATAGGGTTAGTCTTCCATATCTAATGGTAGTGCTCAAAAAAATTCGATTCTCTCACGAAATAATAGAGGTCATCCAAGCTTGCATCTCGACTCCATGGATCGCACCTCTCATAAATGGAAGGCCTAGTGAATTATTTCAAAGCACCAGAGGTCTTAGACAAGGATGCCTGCTCTCCCATTTTCTCTATATTATAATGGCTAAAACTCTAGGCAGAACATTGAAAAAACAAAGAAAAAAATTATTATTACTGGGTTTCGAATAGCAAGAGGAGTAAAGACCATAAACCACTCCTTGTTTGTGGATGACACCCTGTTATTGGGAGGGGCCTCTACAATAATTGCAAGAAGATTCAAAATAATTCTTGATGATTTTCTTCAGGTTTCGGGCGAGCTCTTAAACAACTCAAAATGTAGAATTTATGGTTGGAACACTCCTCCCAGAATCATGCAAAGGATTTCACAAATCCTAGAAATCCCCATTCAAGAAAAATGGACTCATTTCTTCTATTTGGGGCTCCCCATCTCTAAAGAAAATATGAAGGCAGAACTATGGACCAAACAGATTGAAAAAATGAAAAACAAAATCCAGAGCTGGGGGATGATGTGGCTAAATATGGCAGGAAGGGTGATCCTAATAAAATCTCTACTTGTAGCACTCCCAATCTATCAGTATGTAATAATTTTGGCACCGGCAAGTGCAGACAAACAAATGGAGCTAATTCTAAGAAGCTTTCTATGGCGGGGGAACAAAAAAAAACAAAAAATTCAGTTTGGTTAAGTGGGAACAAGTAATATTACTATATGAACAAGGAGGCTTATCAATAAGGCTACCTGGCCTCATGAATGATGCTCTGGGAATGAAAATAATATGGTGACTGATCACAGGGAAAGAGAGCTAGTGGAAAAAAAACCCTCACCTCAAAATATATGGACAAATCTAGAATAAGTTTGTTGAATGAAAATATCCCAATAAGGTCGTGCACTCAAGTCTGGAAACTCATGAAAAATACAATCCCTTTATTTATAAATCATATATCTAAAATCCCAGGCAATAGGAAAACAATATCGATTTTGGAGGATATAATTATGGGGGAAGAGACTTTAAAAACTCATTTGGAACTTGAGGGCATCAAAAAATGGATGATAGAAAGAGGCCTCAACACTCTACACTCAATATCTGTTTGGAACCAGAGAGAATGGAAAGCATGGAAAAATATAATAACTCCTGAAAATCTGAAAGTGCAATGGGTCAAATTAAGGCAGCACTTAAAAGGAGCAGCGCCCATAAGCTATGATGAAGAAGATGACTTCCTTTGGGACCCAAGTGGAGGAAGATACACAATCAAGACTAGTTACAAAATCTTACAAGATCATCCAAATCAACATGATTGGGGCCTCTGGAAGATAGTTTGGAAGTCTGAAAGTTTACCCAAGATTAAAATATTTATTTGGACTCTCTTAAAAGGAAAGATCCTAACTAGTGAAAAAATAAAAAATAAAAATAAAAAGGCTTCCAAGGCCATTCTATATATCCAATGTGCTTACAGGCAAAAGAGACCATTCAGCATTTATTCCAGGATTGCATGTTAGCCAAAGAATGTTGGCAACAGCTCACAAGTCCCCTTGAAATCAACCTAAATTTCGCAAAGCCTCTGCCGGAATTTTTCCAAGCCTGGGAGAAGGCTTACCCGTACACAACAAAGAAGAAGGTGACAATACAGAGGTTCTGGAAATGCATCCCAGCAGTACTATGTTGGCAAATATGGTTGACAAGAAACAAAAGTATTTTCAAAAACTAGACCCCAAGAATAGGGAAAATTCTTTCTAAAACTTGGGGCTTAACTTCTAAAATCCTAAATGTAAAAGGAACATCAGCAATAGACTACAACATCCTTCAACAAGAAGAGAAAGACTGGTTCAATAAAGCCATAATAAATAACAATGGACAAATAGGACAAAAGAAAAAACCTTCAACTCAGAGTTGGAAAATTAGACTGAGTGAAGAAGAATTTGCAATTTGGAAAAAAGAACAAAAAAAACATTGTCTTTTCTTTGATGGGGCTGTCAAAACATAACCCAGGGAAAGTAGGGGCAGGAGGAATCATTCTCGACCCTAATGGGAAAGAAATAGTTACATATGAATGGGGCCTCGAGAGAAGTTTCAAACAATAAAGTTGAAGCTTACAGTCTACTAATGGGGACAACAATAATTAAAAAAAAATTGATTCGACACCCAATCATAATAGGAGATTTAGCCATAATAATAGAGGCAATGGCCAGAGATAAAAATCCCAACAATGTATTCATAAATAGAGTATACAAGTGTTGGCTTGTATGGGCCTGACCCAGGTTCAAAGTTGATTTAACCAAGCAAATCCCGGTACTACTGGCCCTTTCGGCAATAGTCCGCGAAGCGCGGACTGAGGTCTCACCTGAAGTAGTATGGGAGGGTGCTAGAACCAGGTCTCCGCACCCTGGGGATGTCTAATGAGCTTCTGGAGGTTGGCAGTTTGACCTGTCGCTATGCGCACTTATTATCCCTTCGCAACTCGCGGTGCTGCTTCCACGCAGGCCTACCTGGGGTGCAACCTGTGTAATACCCAAGTTCCTTGCTATTTAACCTATTATTACCTAATTACTTACTTGTTTATGTAAGATTAATGATTATTACAGCATACTCAGCAATCATATCAGTGTGCGCGATAAATAAAATAGTATAAACGTAAAGAAAGCAATGCACAGTAGATAGGAATCAACTTCTCTTTATTAATCTTCAATCTAGGTTACAGACTCGACACCACCCTGCGCACTCAACTGCAGGGGTCTATGCACTCAGCTGCAGACTCTACTAGGCCTCTGCTCACTCAGCCACAGAGCCTCTTCCTACTACTATGACCCAACACACTTAGACTCTTACTCTAAGCTCGAACCATTCGTATTATTCTCCCATTCTTCATTAACTATCTTTACAACTTAGAGCCTCGCTCTATTTATACAATCCCATGGTCTGCGGACCATGGGTAGGCCGACATGATTTTACATTACATGACTTTAGGGCGAACAACCCTATGACTTAACCTATACTTCGTGCTCCGCGCCCCAATTCGTGGAGTCTTACAAAACCTTTGACCAAAACTTGGGCTTTGAGCCCCAAAACATGATGTGGGGGGATTCCATGCCCAACGAGCCCCAACACAATCATCGTGACTCGTCCTGAGTCACTCTGTTGGTGCGGCGAACTTGGCGCGGAGCCCCTCCAACTGGCCCCATACTGTTCGGAGTTCCGCGGCACATGTTCTGCCGCTTGTTGGACCTGTTGCATGTGCTCTTCTGATGCTTCTTTGTGAGGATCCGCTACCTACCTTAGCGCATAGAGTCCCTGCATCTATGCGAGCTTGCCCTCAATATCAGCCGTAATGGTGAAGGCCTCATCAATCCATGGCTAGACGCGCACCTTGAGAAGTGCCTCTTTCTATCTGGCAACATCCACCTGCTCTTTCAGCACCCTTTCTTGTTGCATCTTTGCCAGTCGTTGGGTGAGGACGATTGTCTGCGCAGTTCCCCTAACATTATCATATTGCTCCTGCAGTTCGCACACCTCTATTTCTAGGCGTTGTATGTTGGGGTCCTCTTGCAAGGATGTGAGGATGTCAAAAGCTTGGTCCAACATACCGGTACAGTCTTGCACTGCCCATCCAATTTCTTCTAGTCCTATTTGAATCGTGCTAACGCACTTCTCTCTAACTTCTGGAGGAGTGGAAGGCTGCGCCTTCAGCCACAACACAACAATCTGGAGGTTCAGCTCCAGCTGCACCCGCGTTGTTTACTCGCGCGCGCTTTGGACTCCACTTTCCAGACAGTGGATCTACATCTCTGTGGTAGGTATGCGATAATGGAAAACTCTGGGACTCGTCAGCATGCTTCATCAACTGTCTGCACGATGTGCTGATTCTGGGACACTAGTTCGTCACACTGCAGGCTGAGATGTTCAATGTTGATCTTTTGTTCACTCATCACCTGGATCGCGTGGCCCTCCCTGGCACGGAGCTCTGCTGTTATGCCATCCTACAGTTGATACAATGTGTCTCGCAGAAGGGCAGCCAAATTTAGGCCAAGTCCCTTGATCCTACCCACCGCGGCTCTGTCATCCTCTTTCTCTGTTGTTAGTGCTCCTTCTGGTAGCACTATGGTATTGGCCATATTTAAACGTAGTAGTTGCTCTGTGTTGATGTACCTGCTATGCCGTAGGTGGCTACGATTCCTTCCTGTGGGGGCCGCACCTGTAGTTCCTGCAGTTGTGCCCTTAGGGCCCCCAACATAATCTGTTACTCCATCATGGCTTCCTCGAGCACTTCCTTGGTGACCTCGCGAACCGTGTCGCCGATGTCGTAGAGGTCACCTTCTGTTAACGTGATTGGGTCGAAGGTTAATTTAGAGGCCTTGACCTTCTTCCGTGGACTCGATCTCTCTATGACGTGCAGCCTTTTCATTTGGGTAGACGTTGTGTGGGGTCCGCACCCTCTTCTGCAAGGTTTGTGTCCTCTGCCCCTTGTCCTGTAGACAAGTCCTAACCTTCTTCTTGTTGTGTTGTGGTGGCCCTTGTTGTCTATGTGGCTACTGCCACTTCGTTGGCCTTGGCCTGCTCTACAGCTGCCTTCGCTGCCTCGCGAACAGCCCTTACCTCCGCAACCGCTTGTTCATTGAACCTTTGCTGGGCCAAATTTGTGACAAGCAACTTGGTTGCATCCTTCTACTTCTGTGTTGTTGTTCTATCCATCTCTGTTGGATTCGGGGTGTGCCACTTGGGGGGCCATGATTCTAGCATTGGAAAGATCGCATCATCAATAGCGATGAAGGGGAGCTTGGTCCATTGCTGCGTCGGGTCCTTACGCGCCTTGATGTACACACTAAGCATGTCCCATTGAAGTCTGCAAAGCTCTGCAGATTATTGTACACTGTGGGGGACAGGGACGGTCGTCTATTAATCCACATCTGGATGCTTGCCTCCATGAGCACCTAGAATATCTTTGTCTCACGAATCCGCTTGGTGTCCTTGGTGGCCCAGAGTGACACGTACTTTGTGGCCTCTGGTAGGTCCTGCTCAATGCTAGGGAACTGACTATCCTCGGGAAGTTCCCCTGTTACCAGTAAAATGGACAAGAGAAACCACGCGTAGTGGAAGGTCTTGCCCTGGTCCTGGGCTTCCTTGTAGTTAGTCAGGAACTCCTCACAGAGGAACTCGGCCCAATTGAATTGGACCCCTTCTACGCATTGTTCTGCCAGTGCAACTATCGGCGCTAGTACCTCATCTCCACAGCATTTTCTCATTACCATCCCGGCCAGGAGTTGGGTGGCTACACACACCCTTTTATCTTTAATGTTGTTGATTGTGTAACCCCTCGTTTTCTTCTCCAGTTTGTATTTTGTCTTCATGGCCTCTACGAGCACCAAATCTCCGTTTTTTCCTGCTATCGCCGCGGGGTCCTTTCCCTTACAGGGGAGCCGGGAAATCCTATGGATGAGATCCGTCGTGATGGGAATAGGCTCCTCCAACCATAAGTACCCATCGTGCACCAGGGAAAGCAGCTGCCTGATGACGAAAATAGTGATAGGTGCGTGGTGAAAGCGTGGAATCCATAGCAGATGAAGTAGTCCGGCCTTCTCCACACTGCATAGCCATTTCCGCGGCTCTAGTGTTGTGATTGACTCCTCTATGCTTTGCTTCATGAGGCTCTCTGTCTCCAAGTGTGGAAACTTTTCATTGTCCACGAGGTCCCAATCTTCAAACTTCAATGTGGGTATGCGACCCAAGTGCGAGCCCTCAAACATAATTCCATCAAGGAGGAGCGGGGTCTGGAGTGCGCTCTTAGTGGCATCC